>JAEIJG010000153.1:0-47525 GCA_037289395.1 Beauveria scarabaeidicola | reverse complement strand
TAAGGTACTTAGGCTCTTACTCTAAGTAGGGTTATATATAAACCTTAATAAATTAGAGTTTAATATTATAAAAGTATTATTTTTAGGTTTTATAATATAGTTAAGTAGAATATATATAGAAAGAGATTATATTAAGGCTATTATAAGCTAGCTATAGCTAAGTAATATAAAAGAAGTATAGGCTTTTATTAGTTTTATAAACTTCTATTAGCGGTTTATTAAGAGATTTAGTAAGATTATAAAGCTATTAATAGATATTAGTATAGTAAAGAAAAAAGGATTACTAGTGTTATTAAGTAAATAGGTAATAGTATTTAAGTAGCTTAAGAGTACCTTCTAAGAAGCTCTAGTTTTAGCTTACTATAATCTAATAACACTAATAAGGGTTAAGATAGATATATTAGATTTTATTATTAATATAATCCTCTTATAGAAGTAATAAGGTAGTTAGTACCTTATAGTGTTTTTATTATATAAACTTATAGGGCTAAAAATATATTATTAGATACTAGATATAAAGATACTAGTAATTATAGAAGCTTTCTACTAGTAGTACTATTACCTAGCTTACTCTAAATATACTATTAAAGTGCTTACTAACTATTTAAATTATAGTTACTTTATAGTAAAGATAAAGCTAATAGGTAAATAAGCTATAGTATTAGATAAATTAGTATTATTTAATTTTATAATATATTATTAACTAGATAAAGAGAACCTAGTAAATATACTTTTAAGGCGTGTAGATTATAGGAAAGATATAAAGAGTATATAGAAAAGGCTAATAATACTACTAGTATTCTTATAGTAATTTAAAGATATATAGAGTATAATAAGGTAGATTATAGACTAATATAGGCTAGTAATCTATAAAGTTATAAGAAGCTAGTAGTATACTATAATAGATAAAGTGGTAGATATACCTATTATTAGTAGTAGTAGAGAAGAAGTATAAGAGGTATAAGAAAGAAGTAAGAGAATTATAAGTATAAAGGATATAAGTCTAATAATATATAAAAATAATAAGAGTATATAAGAGATATAGAAAGAGTAAATAGTATAAGAGGTATAAGAATAATATAAAGAAATTATAAAAAAGCTAGATATAAGTATAAGCCTAACCTAAGCTATTAAAGCTACTTAGGTTAAAGAAGATATTCTAGTTACTATAATATATAAGGCTACTTCTATATTACCTTAAGTTAGGAAATAAGAATATAGTAATAATAAGCTATAATAATAAGAAAATTATATTTATATTCCTTATAGTCTACGTATAGAGGTATTATAGCTTTATTATAATAATAAAGTAACTAGGCATTAAGGCCTAAGATAAACGTTATACTAAATAAAGTTATATTATTATTAGCTAGGAATAGTAAAGGTAATATATTACTATATTATATCTTATAATAGCTATTAATATATAAAGAGTAGGTAGTATTAACTATATAGTAAGCTTATAGTATTACCGCTAGTAACTTACCTATATACTAAAATCACTATTAATATAATAATAAGGCTACCTAAGAGAGTAAGGTAATATAGTATATATAATATAATACTAGTTATTATTAATAGATATATAAAATATAATTATTATATTATAATAATAAAGTAATTAATAAGTAAAGGCCTTACTAATATTATATTTAAAGAAGTTATTATATACTATAGTATACTATAAGGGATTATCTTAGATTATAGGTTAATTTTTATATTAGGGTTCTAGTAAAGTCTCTATTACTTACTTACTTATAAGTAATATTTAAGCGTTATATTCTACCTATAGATAGATAGTTAGATAGAGAGGTAGAACTAGGTTTTAGAGTATTATTTACACGCTTTTTATAATAAGGAATAAGATAATTAGGTTAAAAAGCTACTAATAGCCTAATTAGCGTATAATATAAGCTTATATAATATAATAGGCATAGTCTTAGTATATTTACTATATAGTAAGTATCTAGAATTACTAAGAGTAGAAGGCTACTTATTATAGCTTAATATTTAAGTAGAAGAGTATATATAAGAACTTAGAAAGGCTTATAAATATACTATAAAATAGCTATAATAAAGCTATAAGGCGTAGAAGAAGTAATATAATTATAAGTAGATAAGGTATAACTTTAAAACTAGTAACTAGGTTCTACTTTTTATAAAGAACCTTAATTTATAATAACTAAATAGAAAACTTATAATAAAGTATATTAGACTATACTAAATTAAGTAATATATAAGAACTAGTAGTTTAGCCTTTAAACTTTAGCTACTACTAATAATAAGGATCTATAATATATTTAATATTATAAGCTTAGAACTATATATAAGCTATAAAAGAGTATTAGTTATATAATAAAATTATATTATAATTAAGGATAATATATATAAGGTTAAGTAAATTATAGCTTATAAATATTAAGGTAAAAGGCGCTTATTCTAGGTTAAATAGTAAGGTTATAATAAAGTAAAAAACTTATAGCTAAAGAGATCTAACTTTATAAATAGTAATATACTTATATAATATAAAGAAGACTTTTATATAAAGATAATTATAAAAAGGTAATAGTAAAAGAGTAAAAAGACTATAATAACTTACCCTTATACTAAAAAATTAATTTATTAAAAAAAGTAAAATATAAAATCTAGCTACCTAACTAGTAAGGGCGTATATAAAGAGTATATAACTAACACACTACTTAGGAGTAGAGGGCTCTATAGTGTTATTAGCACTATCCTAGTATAGGGGGGGTATTATACCTATCTCCATAATAATACTATTATATATAGTAATATCTACCACTAATATACTATAAGTAAACTAGTAGTAGGTTAGTAGGGAATATATAGTAAAAGAGAAGAGACTTACCTAAGTAATTTATATAACTATATATACTTATACCTAAGTAGTATACGCCTCTACTATCTAGTATATAACTAGTATATACTTATAAGTTATAGGCTTATCTTTATTAACTACCTTATAGGCCTACTTTAAGTATAATTATTATAACTAAAGCTATATTACTTTTATAATAACCTAATAAGTTAGTTATAAGTTAAGGGAGAGAATATTATAACTATACCTAGTCTTATAATAAAGTAGGTAATAGAATATACTAGAGGCGTATAATAACCTTATAGGCGTTAAGCTATACTAATAAATATAACTTCTTATTATATAAGTAAAATATATACTTAGATAACTTAATATCTAAGTAAGGAATTAGTAAAGAATATATAGCTAGGGAGTAAGAGATATACCTAATATTTACTAGTACTTATATACTAGGTTATCTTAGCCTATAATACCTTATTTTATATAATAATAATTATATAAGATTATAAATCTAATAACTAGTTAGTAGTAAGTATATAAGGACTATATAGGAGGACTTACTTATTACTAGATACTACTAGTAGTGCCTATACCTTAGCTATCTTCTTTTTTACTAATAACTAAAGCTATTTTTTACTAGACCTAATAGTAAATTAGTAGTAAATAAGTAGTAACTATATAATAAAGAAGTAATAAATAAGGAAGGGAAACCTTATATATTATTAAAAAAAAAAAAAAAATTTTATTATAAAATTACTATTTATAAGTTAGTAATTAATATATAGTAATAATATAGAATAGAAGTAGGGATAATATATAGTATAAGAGTAAGAGAAAAGTAAGGAGGACTTTATAAAAAAGTTAATAATAAAATAAAGAAGAATAATACTATATAAGGGTAGTAAGTATAGTATATAGTAAGAGCGTACTTATAAAAAGAATAGTTAGCTAAAGAAGAGAAAAAAGAGGGGAAAAAAGAGAAGGTAAGAAATACTTTTTATAGAGATAATAAAAGTATAGTATTATAAAGGTATAATAAAGAGTATTAAAAGAGGCTATTATTATATTAAAAGAGCTATTTAGAGTATAACTTATATTATATATAAGTTATATACCTATTAAGAGTATATAGAGAAAAAGCTACGCTTAAGTAATATATAGTAAAGTAATTAATAAGAATAATAGGTAAAAGGTAAGAGAATTAAATATATTATAAAAAAAAGCTATTTTAGGAGAAATATATTATATATATAAGCTATATATTTATTAAGTGTTAATAAAGAGGAAGCTATTTATAAGCCTAATATAGTTAGTATATTTATATATAGTTAATATATATATAATAATAATAGGTATTATAAATAAGGCTAAAGAGCTTAATATAAGAAAATAAGCCTTACCTTAAATAAGTAAGGAGGTATAAAAAGAGGAGGTAGAAGGGAGGGTAGCCTATTATAGTATAGCTATATTATAAGTAAGAGAATATAGTTATAAGCCTATAAGGCTAAGAAGCTAGGAACCTTAGTATTATAAGATAGTGGGGGTCTATATATAATAGGGGAGGATATAGCTATAAAGCCACGAGGTCCCTATATAGACTAAGTGAGAGGGATTCTTATTAGTAAATAATAGAGTTATATTATTATAATATAGCTATTTATTAAGATCTCCTTTATTACTTTCTTTATATTAGCTATTATCTAATAATACCTATAATCTATAATTTTAATATTAATAAATTTAGATTATCTATATACTTAATTATATATAAAAACGCTTCTTCTTTTACTATTAAGAGCTTTATATTATATAAATATATTAGCCTTAAGCTATTAATACTATTAAGCTATTAGTATAAAGTACTTTATAATATATTAAATTAATAAGCTACTTATATAATAGGAATTTTAGGATTATTTTATAAAAATACTAGATAATTATCTATAATGCCCTTAATTTTTTATATCTTTTTTTATATTATAGTAATAATTATATATAATCTAAGAATGTGTGCGTAAAAAAGTGGCCACAGGGCTATAGTGGCCACCTGACTATACAGCACCTAATAGCGAATGCGGTGGGTGCGTGGCACGTGTACAGGGATTCATTACAGTCCGGAAGAGATTGGTCCTAGTGAATAGTTCAAAAGTTGATTGAAAGTGGCCGTCTCATCATGCTGCGTTGAAACTTCACAGTGGCTCCAGACCCAGCAGCACGAAGATAGATCAGATGGGTCACGCAGCTGTTGTCCCGCCACTTGTGGCCCAAAGTTGAATGGCACCAATGCTTCTGGCGAGGAGCTGTTGATGGATGTGCCTTGGGCCCTTGATACCTACCTACCTACTAAAGTAGCCTGCTAACCAAGGGGGGCTGATGGTGACAGCAAACAAGGGATCGGGCCAACAGCGTGCCAGCTGGGCGACTTTGTGGTACGATTAATTGCTCCGTCCACTCACAGCCCTGCACCTTTTAGGTGCATTAGCCGATTTCACAGCGCCAAGGGAATGCCAAAATCGCACTGTGGCTTGCCCTCAGCACCCAAAACCCGCTAGTCATGGCCTCCACAGGCCGCTAACGCTGTTCGACTGACAGCCTGACAGGCCTGAAAGCCCAGGCCCCGGCCCACTCCTCTCCGCTGCGCCGCCACTTTTTCTCAACACCCGCACTGCTCAATTCATCATGGCCGTCATAACAACCTCGTCCGCGGCGGGGGATAAAGAACATTGGAGTCGCCCTCTCTCCTTGCGGTCTTTTTCACAATTGCACAAGCTTTAACAGACGACCGCTGAAACTACTTTACCCGCCAATCCTCCTCTATCCCGACTGCGCTTGAGGCCTGTACCCCGCCACTGTTTCTTAACACCGATACCGATACACCCCAACCGTCAAACCGACTGCCCGCAACTCTGCCTGGTGAGCAACCCCCAGTCTGAAACGCTGCCTACTTGAGACGACTATCTGGCAGTATCGGTTTCAATTTGCATCACCAACTGGTTTGCATTGCCTAGCCTTCAATCCAACGTCAATTTGCCCAAGACAACATGGCGTGCTGGCCGCCGACAGCACAATCAATCACCGCTGCACTAGCCACCGCACGCTTGCCTATCGCGCAGCTAACAATTTAGTGTCGCAGTATCTGGTTCTAGGTCGTCATTCTCCCAGCATACGATACAATTCTTGTCAATTGCGTCGACATCATGTCCGCCTCGCTGTCTCCCGAGCAGTACAGCTCGCACCAATCGCAGAGCCCCGGGGAGGGCTCCGACAGCAAGAGCCCCGGTAGACTGAATCTCGACTTCTTCAAGAATTTAAACGACAAGCGCTCTAATCGCGGTATGCAATGCGTCATGGACTACAATTACAGCCCTGTTCAGTTCTGACTTTTCGCGGCCAGATGGTAAAACGCCGAAGCGTCGAGGCCCCAAGCCTGACAGCAAGCCGGCGCTGACACGCCGACAAGAGCTCAACCGTCAGGCTCAGCGGTAAGCTCCCGGCAGCTTTCATTTAGCTTGGGCATGTCTAACTCATTTGGTAGTACACATCGTGAGCGCAAGGAGCTATACATCAAGGCCCTTGAGGACGAGGTGCTGCGACTCAAAGAAGTCTACAGCTCCGTCTCGCGCGACCGTGAGAAGCTTGCCGATGAGAACCGTCTACTAAGGGACACACTGGTTCGAAATGGCATCAATATGCCCAGCCCTAGCAATGGGCGCGATGACAATAACAATGATCCCAGCGCTGGCTCAACAGGCTTCGGCGGCGGCTCGCAAGGCCCATTCTCGCCCCAGCAGGCCGCGTCGCAGGGCTCGGCTCCGTCTGCCGGAAGCAATTTTTCTCGTCAACTACATTACCGCGGGAATCAATTCAGTGCATCTCCACAAGAGCACGTCCCAGCGACCAAACTGGACGTTGAGCAGGCCGGAATCGACTTTGTTCTAGCGTAAGCATTACCAGCTCCACGCACACACTCTATGCTCATCTTTTGCTATAGACTAGAAAAACCTTGTATGGCTCACTTGCCATTTCTCATGGACAGGGCATCGGGGGAGGAAGGAGACCCATGTGGTCACGCCCTGATGGCATCATGCCCACCTGTTCCGTTTAAGGATATACCACAGTCGTCGCCGTTCGTCGGCACTGATGGGACACCTATCAAGAAGGAAGAGATCCCAAGTCAGGGGACATGGCAGGTCAGCAAAGCTGATCTATCCACGCTGTTGGACCTGAGTAAACGCCTCGATCTCGATGGCGAGATAACACCCGTCATGGCATGGGGAATGATTATGAGTCACCCGCACTTTGCGGCGCTTTCGGCGGCTGATGTTCAGCGCATCGCCGAGGACCTCGGCCGCAAGGTCAGATGTTACGGGTAAGGATGCCTTCCTCTGATCCTACCTATCTGAAATGCTAACTGGTATAGATTTGGCGCTGTGATGGAAGATTTTGAACTGCGGGACGCTTTTGAGAGTGTGTGCTCCAATCGATTGGAGCAAATGGCGTACTAGGTGTAAAATTTGTATGAGAAACGATACCAGTCTTTGTTTTGCTCTAGATTCGATTTCATTCTAATTTTACACCTTCTTTTGGGGGCCGTTGAATTTTGGTTGGTAATTAGTTAGGGCCAGTGCTGCTCATTACTGGTGGCAGCAGTCCACCGGTGCCGAGGCTTTACCTATGATGAATAAAGCAAACCGATAAAAAGAAAACACGGAATCAAAGAATTAACAATACTATCACTTTGATACATCAAAATACCCCTTCTACATCCATTTCTGTACGCTGCACGCGCTCCCTCTTCGTTGGCAGCGTTTCTTGGTGGGGGCTCAGCTGGCAGCCAGTCACAAACCCGTATTCCGAGTTTTTGCCCCACACCCCACCACAAATTCGACTCAACTTCAAATTCAAAGTGTGGGACAAGCGAAAGTGCAGAAAGGCCGACGCAAAAAGAACACGATCTCTTTCGGGTTTTTTTTTTTCCACGCAGCTTTGACGATAGCCTACCGGCACAGGAAGAGCTATACATCATGGCTGGCTCACTCGACTACGGGAAAATCTGCGGCAGTTGCCCCCCGGGCGATGGCTGGGGCCCCTCCGTCACCACCGAGACGACCCTCGACGGCGTGCCCTATGCGCCCTTCTCCAAGGGCGACAAGCTCGGTCGCATGGCCGACTGGACCACTGAGGGCAAGGACCGCGATCGTGGCGGACGCCAGCAGTATAACCGTAACTACAGAGGTGAGCAAAAATATCCTAGTGTAGTGCAAAGATAGAAACACGATGCTGACAGCTTTTCTCTTCCCCCGCTTCAGATCAGCAAGTTTACGGATCTAGTCACGCCGTCACCTTCAACGCTCCTCCCGCCGAGGACGAGTCGACCTTCTCCGTCGTCAGCAACGCCCGCGACTCCACCAAGTCGAGATACGGCCGCGGCGCCATCTTCACTCGTGGCCGTGGTGCCCGCGGCGGTGCCCGAGGTGATACCCGCGGCGGGCGCGGCGGCGTTGCCGGCGGTCGCCAGGCCGGTGGCCGTCAGGGCTACGGTGGCTACGAGCGTGGTGGACGCGGTGGTGGCCGCGGCGGTGCCGGCCGTCGCTTCGGCTGGCGCGACTACGACAAGCCGGCACGCAACCGCGACGCCAGCATCAACATCAAGAGCGACTGGGCCCTGCTGGAGGAGATTGACTATAACCGCCTGGGCAAGCTAAACCTCGAGACTGACGCGGGCGAGGACCTTGAGGACTACGGTTTCCTCTACTACTACGACCGCTCGTACGACAAGCAGCCCGTCAAGGGCAGCGAGAAGAAGCTGACGGCGCTCGACCGCGCCGCCTACAACGTCACGACGTCGTCGGATCCCGTCATCCAAGAGCTCGCCGACAAGGACGAGGCGACCATTTTCGCAACCGACACCATCCTGTCCATGCTCATGTGCTCGACGCGCTCTGTGTACCCGTGGGACATTGTCATTACGCGCCAGGGCGGCAAGATCTTCCTGGATAAGCGCGACAACGCCTCGCTCGACATGGTGACGGTCAACGAGAACGCAATTGACGCGCCGCTCGACGCGGCCGACGGCGGCCGTGAGGTCATCAACCAGCCGCCCGCCCTCGCTGAGGAGGCCACGTACATCAACCACAACTTTGTCAACCAGGTCGTGACCGAGAGCGAGACGGCCAAGGTGGCCATGGCGAACGCCAACCCCTTCTACAACGCCTCCGAGGACACGGACCCTCCGGCCTCGCGCGCCTACAAGTACCGCCGCTTCGACCTCTCCACCAACGATGAGGAGCCCGTCTACCTCATCGTCCGCACAGAGGTCGACGCCGTCCAGAAGAACGCCATCAACGGCGAGGACCAGCACATGACCATCCGCGCCCTCAACGAGTTTGACAGCCGCGCCCAGGGCAGCGGCGGCGCCCTCGACTGGCGCGCTAAGCTTGTCTCGCAGCGCGGTGCCGTCGTCGCCACCGAGATGAAGAACAACTCGTGCAAGCTTGCTCGCTGGACCGTGCAGAGCATTCTGTCCAAGTCTGATATTATGAAGATTGGGTATGTTTTTTTGTCTTCGCTTCGCTTTGTTTCTGCTGAGTAAGGGTCTTTGCTACCTGATTGCTAACATCAACATCCAGATTCGTATCCCGTGTCAACCCCCGCTCCAACGACAAGCACGTTATTCTCGGCGTCATCGGCTGGAAGCCTCGCGAATTCGCCAACCAAATGAACCTGTCCCTCTCCAACGGCTGGGGCATCGTCCGCACCATTGCCGACATGTGCTTGAAGCATGACGGCGGCGACGGCAAGTTTGTCCTGCTCAAAGACCCCAACAAGTCCATTCTGCGCTTGTACGACATTCCTGCCGGCAGTCTGGACGAGGATGAGGAGGAGGAAGATGAAGAGGCCGGTGAGGGTGGTGAGGAGGATGACGAGTAACGCTGGGGAGACATGGACAGACAGAGTAGAGAGGCAAAAAGCACATATGAATTATGAAAGGAATTCAGCCTTGATTTTTGACGGCAAGTGGGGGTCGGGAATATAGAAAAGTTGGGAAGTCGTTGACGGCTTAGTTATGAACAATGTAACGAGCAGTACAATGAGTGTAGAAGTTTTCAATCTGTCACACATTTTCTTAATGGCACTCGTGAAGCTGCTCCGTTTGTTTCTACAATATGATCCAAGACCAACGGCTTTGTTCCATAGGTCGGGTTAATGGGCTAGCCGCCCTTTACAATTCCAATGATGAGAGTTGCTTAATCTTGCTATACAGCCCCCGCCGCACGGAGAAAGCCAGGAATGTGGGCGTGTAGGAGCTGCGGCACCATATATGATTGACTATTAGTGAAGGCTCGGCTTTAAAGAAGTCTGGGGGGATCGGGTCCGAATTTGATGCATTGGCGTGTATCAGAGGCCATGCTCGTCATTGAGGAGACTTGCAAATCCGTGAGCCAAGAGCCTGGGAGAATTCGTGGTGGAGGCGCCCAGCAGAAACACAACAAAAAGACGGCACCTAATAAGCGCCTGGTACTGCGTCAAGGCCCAAGGAGTACTTCACTTGCAGCCATTAAAGGCCGCAACCGAGAAGTTGCCATCTGTGCGTTTCTGCGTGTGGTTGTACGAGCGTCTCCTTCTTCTCGGCCGTATGTATGCCAAGAAGATAAAACTGGGGGGAGCTTCGTTCCCGGGGACACCCGCGTGATTAATCACAAGCATTTGGCAAGCGGGTAGTGTGTAGAGCCAAAAGCAGGATAGCATGAGAATAGGGACAAGGAGGGAAAAGAAAAGTTGGCGGTGAGTACATATGTTTGAGACTGGTCGGCGGCAAAGAGACGGGGGACCTGAGTATCTAGGTAGGTATTTAGGTACCATGGAGATGGTAACGACGTTGAGGAAGGGGTTCCTGAAAACACGTGTGGTTGATTGAGATACCGCGGCTTCTTGCACATTCTCTTGTTTGCCGGGGGCAGGCCTCGACGTTGTCTGTGTGGTGTGCCGACGCAGCGCCTCAATCGCGGGAAATAAGATGGTATCAGAGATACTGGTTTCCATTTGGGTTCGCCACAGCAAACCAAGAACGTTGCTCACGGTGTTCTCTTTATAATGGTTCAGATGGAATGTTTTCCATGATGGGAACGGGCCGTCTTTGGCGCCCGGGATGGGCGGTTGTAGCAAATGGCTATTTTTTATTAATAATCTCCCAGCGTGTCCACCGGAATATTGGCCAATGGCCAGTGCAGATTCAAATTTAACCGTCAACATAGAGTCGCAATTAAAGGCTGATGGCTGTCAGCCTGTCACTGAAATGTTGGGGAAAGCTTGTGCTGTGCTCGTTTGCCCCCCTTTATTACCCCCTCCTCAGGGCCTCTCAACGCCGTGCACCGCCTCGATTGTCGGAAGTTCGGCACGCTGACTTTGGGGACAATGCGCTGTCTTGGTTTCAGTGTTTCAAAAGGCTTGCATGTACGGATACTGGTGGCAGCTCCGTTACAGAAGCATAATGAGTTGATGCCGCTTCATATTGGTTGGCGCTCAGCCCGTCAGGTTTGTTCTCTGTTCTGAGCGCGGATGTTGGATGACGGCGGCGATTCGAGACGAGATGAATATAAAAGAATAAGCAAGATTCTCAATGGAATTCTTTCTGCAGGCCTGATAGCCCGAGATGCGCCGCTAATAACAGTGATGGTGTTGGAGTTCCCCCACTTGCCGCTCCATCTTTTGTATCAGAGGTATCAAAGGCTCGCGCAACATATGTCTATTTAGTTGCTGACAGCTTGTTGCGGCAATTCCGCCAGTTAAAGCGTATTTGCATGAAAGAGAGCGCAATTCGTCAAAATCTTGCCCGCAAGGAGCCTGTACTTCATATGATATTTACAAACGCGAGTCTCTGTACCAGTAGACCGCAAGCGACTCTATCTTCATCTTGTGGTCCCTGACAGGTACAGAGTACGTACCTAGGCATTATTTATGTGGGCGCACACCTCATCCCTACCAGGCCGTAAGCCCCCCATTTGCAACCCTAAAAGAGACCTAATAATCGACAGGAAAAGGACGAGATGTGCTGCCGGGGCCTGCAGTAATGCAACGCCGCTGACGGCGCAGGCCTGAGACAGCTTTGCAGGAGCAGCGGTTTGAGGCTAGACTTTTTTGCCTTGTAAGTTGTGGTACTGAGAGAGCTACCTAGTAACCTTGGTAGGCCGACGACGGTCAGCCAAGCCGGGCCCGTGGGCGGCCGCTGGAGACCATGATGGGCTTTCCCGCATCGCCACTAGGCTGTATAGAGAAGTTCTGCGCCCCAAGGACCAAGGTTGCCAGCGAAGAGACGAGGGCGAGCTCCGGGACGAGTACGTATGCAAGTGCCACCACAGGCGCGAAGGCAGTGCTGTACTGCTCACTTACCGCGCCACCTCGATCCGTACATGAATCAGCCTTATGCCCGTCCCGTTTGACCTCTTGGTTTCTCCTTGTCATTTACCGCTCTTGTCCCCGTGGCGGCATGCTTTGCTAGTGGCAAGACAGCGACGCAACAATGTACGCGTCTTGCTGAGTGCTGGCCCCTGGGCGACTATTTAACATCACTGGTCGGCAGAGTGTGATCCGGAATCCACCGCAAGCTTCAGCCACAGCATAAACCTTGTTCGAGCGGGGATCTCTTTAGAGTGCTCGAGTCTCCGTGTACAACAGGATAATAATGAGAATCGAAGACTCGCAATCATTGTCTACTTTACAAAGCCACCGCTAAGAAGGAAAATCAACTGAAAGCAGAAGTGAGCCTGCATCGGGGGACAATAGACAACTGACTATTGACGTACTACTGCCTATTTACCTAGGTAGGTAGGTACCTACACACGGATAAGGTACGCTACTGCGGTACCTATGCAGCACAGCCTCATCTGTCCACTAAAGACGCAGCCGAGCCACTGAGGTGCGTGTGCCTGGCCGGGAGGAACCAGCGCCTCGGGGTCCTTCAGCGCGTACCAAAGCAGCCAGGCAAGTGCTGAATCGTTGGCCATCAAGCCCTGGAGGATTTGCCGCTAGAAAAAAAGGGTCCCGCTGGGGAACACTGTATTCGTACACATTAGAAGGCCGCCCACTAAAAAAAGTCGACTGCTGCCAAAATTGCTGTACCTAGCTACCTGTAGGCTGTAGAAAGCCCATGGCCTGACGCACGCTAAATCAGCTGTACAAACCCATCCAAAATACCGACCTGCCGCTTTTCCGAACCGCGCCCGACCTAGCAGAAGCCCAGATTACTTGTACGGAGTTACCACCTCGGTCCCCTGTCCATCTGCTCACACTTCTTCCCTTTCCCTTTCCACATCTCCCTTTTTCTTTTTTTCTTTTACTCCCCTCCCACTCTTGTCAACTACACTCATCGCGCCCTTTGCCCCTTTACCTCGTCGCCTCACCCGATTCACATTTCTTCAAAATGTCCAACCAGGATTACTACAACAACCAGGGTGGCCAGTACCCCCAGCACCCTCAAGCCGTAAGTGAAGCACTGCCTCGACAAAATACGCCGACGCCCACAATCAACCCGTTCGTCGCAATCATCGCACGACTCAGTCGACGATTTGAGACGGCTCACTACCACTGCCTGCTACCAGCGCCTGGGCATCGATAGATCCTGCGAGCTTGACAAAGTCAACGGCGCTGGATTCTATGGACAATTGGGGCTGTTCTCACGCAAATGACAGCTCACGGTTGCGATGACGACGACGACGAGGGCGTCTTCACCAAACAAGACATACGCGACATGGCACGCCTGTCACCGAATCAGCTTCACTAACATGCTTCTTTAGAGCTATGGTCCTCCCCAGGGCCAGTACGGCCCCCCTCAGGGCCAGTACGGCCCCCCTCAGGGCCAGTACGGTCCGCCCCAGGGCATGCAGTACCAGCAGGGCCCACCTCCTCAGCAGCAGGATTCTCGTGGCAACCGTGGTGGCGGCTCCAACTGCCTGATGGCCTGTCTCGCAGCCCTCTGCTGTTGCTGTGTTGTCGAAGAGTCTTGCGAGTGCTGGTAAGTTGCGCCGTCAACCTCCTCGAGCCCACCCAACCACGCTGGTTACTAATATCCTACGTATCTCTAGTCTGGAGTGCTGTGAATGCCTCTGCTAAACGACATGACATTCGTAGAAAATGAGGACATGACGGGGAATTAATTACGACTGCTCCCCTCCGATGACCGCTTTACCAGCTTAGTCGGCCGACTGCTTGGATACAATGGAAGCGATATATGTGGCTTCTTGTCTCCGAGTAGCAGCACATCCCTGTATATACACCCACGATGACCAACTCGGAAAACAATCATCTCATTCCTCTGGCAACATTTTCAGCCATGTTCACCCCCATCTGGACGGCTTGGTTATTCGGCTGTTGGAGTCGTCCCCGTTTGCGCCGACTCACATCTTTTACGTCTATTCGATCCCTCCACGTTTTCTTTGCGTCGCACCCTTTTTCAGCCTTTTGTTTTTCCCCAACATTCATGTTCACGTCAATTTGGCTTTTGTTCAAGGGTTAGATTGGACGGTTAAATATGGTTTCCTGCGCGGTTTTTGAGACAGCTCTTGATTTTCAACCTGATGGTCACAGTTTGCCAAACTCGTCCATGACGCATGTGAATGTATACAGTATGCATATTATTGAATGAGGCGGGAAATTGGATCCTGCCCAACCGCCTGACCATGATGACTACTCAACATCAATTCCAAATCGCAATCCTCCAGAGCTGTTGTACAACCAACACGCACGAAACATTCGCTCCACAATGATACTCAAATGGAACCTCTTGTTGCTCGGCATCCGACACATTTACGGGATGAGTACATGATGGGCCAGTCCAGCACAAGACAAGTAGACAAGTGTCAAAGTGTAACATGGTACGAGACGAAGATCACCAGATCAACAGTTATAATGAAAACCCGAAAAGGAGGCAAACACACAATGTTGTCCCACACCCCGCGGTATCCCTTTGCTTTTTTAGACAACACGAGACACATACTGGAATCCAAATCTCCTTGTTCCCACATCATCAACCATGACCTGCTGCACGACGGCTCTACTGGTTTAGCTGGACGTAGTTGGCGGGGAAGAGACCCGAGTCACCCTTGTAGTGGCCAAACCACCAGTCGTCGTCCGGGAACTCGAGATTTGTGACTTGCGCATCCTCGGGGAATGAAAGTTCTGCATTAGAAGAATACTTGTTAGCAATTAACTGTTCTCTTCTTTCTTTTCTGTTGCTAATAAAAGGGACATACCGTTATCTTCGGCGGCTTCGTAGTCGTACAGAGCAGTAGCAGTATGTCCGGATGAAGCAGCAGCTGGGGCTGGAGCAGCCGCAGCCGGCGTGGGCACCGGAGCAGCAGCAGGAACGGGGGCGGTCGGGGGCGGTGAAGTAGCGGCGCCACCACCGGCACCGGCATCGTCTTCTTCGATGAGCTCAACATAGCTGCTGGGGAAGAGACCATTCTCGCCGTGCACATTGGTGCCTATCCACCAGTCGGGGTCAACCTGGTCAACGTCCGTGACAATCTCGCCTTCAACTAGGCTAATTTCGTTGTCCTCATCCTTGTCGTAGTCGTAAAGAATGACAGCACGCTGGGAGACTCCGCCAGCCGCAGGGGCCGGAGCAGGCGCAGGAGGAGGAGCAGTCTGGTGAGAAACGGGAGCAGGTGGTGGCGCGGGCGCAGGCTCGGGCTCGGGCTCGGGCTCGGGTTCCGGCTCGGTCGTAGGCTCATGAGGCGCGGGCGCAGGAGCGGGTGGGGGTGCGGGAGCGCGAACTGGTTCGGCTTGACGGGCGACTGGCTGCGCGACACGGATGGGAGACTGTTCACGCTCAGGCTCTTCCTCCTCTTCGTTATCGACAGGTGGCGGGCGAGTAGGCAGGCCAGGCAGAGCAAATCCACGAGATGGACGGGAGTCAGAAGGAGGAGGGGGGGGGGCAGCGTTCTCTTCCTCTTCTTGCTCGTCTCCATGTCCCGTGGTAGCGCCAGGGACGGGCGGTGCGCCTCCCATGGGTGTGGCGCCCTTGAAGCGGTCGCGCAGAGCTGAAACACCTCCAGCCGGCTCGTCTTGGCCGCCGCGGGTTTGCTCGTCCTCAAGAATGGTCTGGTTATTCTCGCGAACAGTCTCAGCACCACCGCGTCCAAAAGCTGGGGTCTGTACCGATGCCCAAGACTTGCCAGAGTATCCGCTCTTCCACTCCTTGTTGCCACTCGTTTGTTGGCTGATCGGCGCGGAAGCTGGCAATGCCGCTCCAGCGCCAGCGCCGCTCTCGCGCGCCTTTTTCTCAGCCCAAAGCTGAGCAGGAGTCTTGCCGCCTTCGTTGGCAAAGGTACGGCTGGTGGTAGTAACGGGCGCAGAGGATGCGTTGGCAACAGGGCCTTGTAGACCGAGGGCACCAGGCGTGGGCGCCTTGGTAGCTGAGAAACCGCCACCACCAAACTTGTTGGCAATCTTGGGCTTGGGCAGTGATGTTAGTCGTTCGGACTGGACTGGCTGCGAAAAGGCAGCAGCGCGATCAGCAAGAGGCTTTGGGGACTCCTGCTCGGCAGGCTGCTCGGGCTCGGGCTGCTCAGACGCAGGCTTCTGCGCCTTTGCGCGAATGGCTGCAATGTCTACCTTGCCGATAGGTTCGTAAGCGCCCTTGACGGGGGTTGGTCGGTCGTCGCGCTTCTCCTTGGCCTGGGCGCGGATAGCCGCAATGTCAATTTTTCCGACAGGCTTGTAGCCACCACCGACAACATCTCTGTCCTGCTGTTGAGCGGCGGCGGGAGTGTATCGGGAGGGCTCGCTCTGGCGAGAGAGGCTTGGCATATCAACTTTGGTAGGCTTGTAGGCGGACTCGACCCTTTCCACCTGAGTTCGGGTCACGGGAGGCGCATCGGCACCCCAACCGTCGTCGTCGACATTGTCGTCTTTGCGCGAGCGAGCAGCGACGAGAGGGTTCACAGAGCGGCCAGCGCTCAAGTTGGAGGGCGAAAAGACGGGTTTAGACTTGATGGGAGGGGGAGCTCTGGCAGCGCCGGCGACAGGTCCGCCAGCATACTTGGCACCAGAAGCATCGGCGACCTTGCGCATGAGAGCATCGGGTTCGAGATCGTCGTCGGATCGAGCGGTGATTTGAACATGGTATCCGTGTAGGACTTTGGAGACAGCGTTGAGGTGGCTGGTGAAGTAGCCTTTTGTTCGCTCGGGCACGCCGCCGCCGCACCAGGCAATGAGGACATGCTTGGGTAGACCAGAGTTGGGGTCCTTGACCTTGACAAAGCCGAATTGTACACGGCCTTCGCTAAAGTCTTCGAAAAGTTCAGTGAGCTCGCCCTCTGCAAAGGGGGTTGTTAGTAAGCGCGTAGAGATGGTGCGGGTTCATCGGATCGTCGGGGGTTGGCTTACCGCCTGTACTCTCTACCTTGAGGACGCTTTCATTGCTTCCGGAAGACTCGAAAACGCTGACAAGAGGCGTCTGGACAGTGTAAAGAGCCCACTTGGCAAAGGTTGGAGAGCCGGAGGTAGGCACAGCAGCATCGACTACCGAAGTGTACTCCTTCTTGATGGACGGGCCGTTTATGGAGAGATTTAGGGAAGCCATCGTGTACTAGAGAAAGGGTCAGCAAATACGATTGGATTCTTTTCGCAAGGCGAATACGCTTGAGATTTGCTTTCCCCGATTCGAGGGTGCGGCGGCGTCGAGGCGTACCTACAGGGCTGGTGATGAGACAGCCTGCGAACAAGTTTCCACGGAAGCTCTAGAAGCTTTGGCGGAAGAGAATGGCGGGATTGACAGGGGCCAAGGATAGCGGGGTCAATGTGAAGAAAAGAAGCACGAGGCCGGGGAGAGTAATGTAGGCGTCTCCTTTACGTGTGCGGGCGTGTCGTCGTGAAACCCAGGGAAGCGAAAGGGACAGGAAGAAGGTTGGTTGGGGGGGTCGGGAGAGTTGAGGATGGAGGAGCTCTGAGCTTGGCCAAGTTGCTGAAGGCGATTGACGTACCTACTTACGGTCTACCTACGTTACGAGCCGCAGCAGGCAGAGGAAGTGGGGTGGCCGCTTGGTGCTTACGACGGGGCGCTGCAGGGCGTCGTGGGAGAGTTTCCAAGCTGCAGCTTACCTAGGTAGGTACCTAACTGGTAGCGGTACCAACCAAGTGAGGGCGACCACTGAAGAGACAAAAGGAAACACAAAAGGAAACACAAAAAAGAACGTACAGCACCCGGTGTTCGCTGGTCGTCACCGACCCAACTACTAATCTGGCGCTCAAGTGGTTGTCTATCGGAGATCAGACGGGATCCAGACTGTTCACTCGGCTATGGCCGTACATGACCAGAAGGTCGACTTATTTTACTTATATTCTTATACTAAGTAGGCAGACGGGACGCGATATTTTTAACTAAAGTTACAGCCTGTGGCAAGAGGGAGCTGGTGGGGCTTTTGTACTGGCTAACCACGACTTGGCATCTGGCTTGATGCCATGTATGATGATGATGATGTACTCCGTACCAAACGCACCAAACACAGTTGGTTGGACCTGGGCACCTAGGTACCTACCTACCTACCTACCTATGTAGGTACCAGATTCTATTTAAATAGGTACGGCGTGCTACCTTACTAAGGTACCTAGGTACAGGACGTTCATAGCGCAACCTCTGCCCCAAGTGACGCAAAATGTGCCATTTTCCCCTCTCGCCCCTCTCCGAATACGGTATTACTGCTTCAAACGCTGCCCCGCCATTTTTTTGCAACCACTCGCTATCCCGAAGCATCATAATTTGTCATTCGCTTTCGACTTTTCTCATTCTACAGGGCACACTATTGAGCCTGCGTCTACCTTTTTTCGGTTCAATTCCGGCAACACCTCTCTCAGCCATGTCGACCATTTCCGAAGTCTCGAGTTTAGCTCAGTGGGATCAGGTCCTTGGTGCCGCGGCGCCATCGACCCTCCTCGTCGTCTCCTTCCACGCACCCTGGGCCGCTCCCTGCGCGCAAATGGCCACGGTCCTATCCACGCTCGCCTCCGAATACCCCGTCACGTCGCCGCCGAGCACGCAATGGTTCTCCATCAACGCCGAGGAGCTGAGCGACATTAGCGAGACGTACGACGTCACGGCCGTGCCCTTCCTTGTGCTGCTGCGCGGCGGCCAGGTCCTCGAGACGGTCAGCGGCAGCAACGCCGTCAAGGTGCGCAACGCCATCGAGTCGCACGCCGGCAAGAGCCCAGAACCCGGGACTGGCGCCAACGGAACCGGCGCCACCGCCGCGGCTGTCGCCACCAACCAACCCGAGGCTGATCCCGAGACGGAAAAGGCGGATTTGTTCAAACGTTTGGAAGATCTCGTCAAGGCGGCGCCCGTCATGCTGTTTATGAAGGGCACGCCCAGTTCTCCTCAGTGTGGCTTCTCGCGACAGATGGTTGGCATCCTCCGCGAGAACTCAGTCAAGTACGGCTTCTTCAACATTCTGGCCGACGACGAGGTTCGCCAGGGCCTCAAAGAATACGCCGAGTGGCCGACGTACCCTCAGCTGTGGATGGACGGTGAGCTTGTTGGTGGTTTGGATATTGTAAGTTTATTGTCGCGACAGTGTCGCCCAAGTCGCTAACCAGAGTTGCGCACAGGTTAAGGAAGAGATGGAGAGCAACGGAGAGTTCTTCAAGGCGTACACGGCCGCGGCGGATGTTGCGGTAGCATGAAGAACAAGGCGAAATGGCAGATACACCTGCCGCATAAAATCTGCTGCGCCAGTCACAGAGGACGCCATCGAGACAGAGGGTTTTACCATTTTCGTATACGCACAAAAATGGCGTACTATGACCAAATTTCTTGCGTGGTTGGTGCGCCTGAGGAGCCGCATCAACATGGATGGACAGAAATAAGCAATGCTCGACAGCCATTGATAATACTTTGGTGACTAGAATACCCAAACAGTTCACTGTTGCGTTCCGAATTTATGTACGGAGCTGACGAAAAAAAATATCGAAAATATCAATATCGAATCTGCAAGGAGCCCAAGAGGATAATAAACCCCGTATCTATTTAATGTGGTGCGAGTCGTGATGAATAGAGTGGAGCCAAGATACGGAGTACACACAAGGGGGCAGATTGATAAGGCGAGCGATGGCGCCATGGAGCATCTGGTGTCTTTCCAGGCGGCTATAGGACCTATTTATGAGGGTGATGTTCATTTCTAGGCATATATGTCTTGTTGTGGTGTTTGAGTTGATGATAGATATGTATACGTGATTTTCTTGTTGGGTCAACTAAATTTTTGACATGAGATCTGTTCAAAGTATTATGCAGAGACTGGCGGGTAATAAAACCAGTAAGTAAATAAACATTGCCCAGACACCTCTCATATCGACCCAGTCCCTCATTACGTAGTACGCCCTGCTACTCCTGATCGGCACAGCTAATTCAGCCATCCTCAACACCAAGCTCTTAATTTTATGATGACTTTTGGAAGAGACGACAGCCGGCTACTGAAGGCACCAACAACGGCCGTTGCAGAACCTAGGTTGTTGGAGACCCTGCCTTATTACGGCGAGAGGTCGCAGGGCCTCTGGCGGGCCTTGTCACACGCATATGACGGCTACGAGTTAACACCACCACCGCCGCCAGGCGGAAGGCCAGGTAAATTCATGGCCTGGCAACCTCCCAAATAGCATTTCTATAAATTAAAAGCAAGCTGTTTTCCCCGCCTATCTGACCCTGGTAACTGTGCCCGCGACATAGGTAGCAGGGAGCCCTTACAAGTTACCATGGGCAGGACATAGGGGTTTTTACTTAGGGCTTTACTTAGGGTTTTCCCCTATATCTTAGGCAGCACATATACTATAGAGGTACCGCATAGCCTATAGGCTAATCGGAGTAATACACATACATACATACAAGTTACCATGTTAACAACACAGAGTACTCCGTAGCGCGTCTACGAATTCTATACTAATGCTCGGTACGGATACGTCATGAGGGACTGGTGGGTCCGGAAAAAAGGTGCGAGAGCATGGCTATCAAATGAAACCGGTGAGCGTTGTCCTTGCCGTGCCAATACCCATACGAAGTAGGCTACAGCCTACAGCCTACAGCCTACAGACTACAGTGGCCGCTGGAACTGGGCCTGCTGCGTCTGGGCTTATTAGGGGAACCCGTGCGTGAAGATGCCTGCATCTGTGAGTCACATCGATGGGTATCAGCGACTCCATTCTCCATTCAGCATGCGTGTGCATTGGCAGCCTTGCGGTGGGATGAGGCCCAGTAGCGCGAAGTGATAAGCGTGCAGATTGAAGCTAATCGAGCAGAGCCAATCCGTAGAGGCTAGGAGGCTCACGACGATGATTTTTTCATATATATTCCCAAGTCTCGGAATCATCGAGTTCCATCTCTTCATCATGATCACCTTGTCTTCTGTCATGACAATTATCCTGCGCGTCCTGTTCCCCGACGACAACCTCGATGCTGCATCCGGAGTTTGCGGGCAAGTGCGTCCGACATCCGTTTATTATTAATTTATTAGCGCCAAAACCCCCTCCTTCCCTAACTTTTTTTTATTAGTGGACTTGCCGCCACATGCACAGCCAACCAGCGCCTCTCTTTTTGCCTTTTTGTAAATTGTCGTCGTGCCTGCAACTTCAGCACTTGGTGGCTCCACTAACGCATCGCCGCCTGCACCACCGCCACCCCCACCCACTACCAACTATCAGCCTGCCTGATATTTCATCGACTGGCGCTGACACCAAATACTTTACCTTTGTTTGTTTTTCCTGCTTCTTCTATCTAGTCGCATTTAACCCTCGTCTTTTTCCGTTTTGATTGCTAGTCGAGCCTGTTTTGGGCGTCTTCGTCGCCAACACCATACCTGTTCGTCCTCGTACTCTCACCACGCAACCCAACCAGCCACTGTTGGTATAGTTAGCTATACGGCGCCACGAACCTATCCGCGACTGCGCAAGACTCGCCGGCAACAATTCGCGCTGCGCAGGCACTCAATTGCGCAATCCAGCCGTCATTGCCATCTTAACACTCCTGCACACGCCATAGAGGCGAAACAGCCACGCGCGGGCCATCATCGATTCGAGTCCGCGTATTCGTCGCATAACCTACAGCTGGTGCTTGTTGTGCTTGGTGAAGCCAAGAGCTTCTTGCCCAGCACACTCGGACAAGGCTCCAATGCGTTTTGATCAACTCTTGCTACCTTTCAATCTCCAGTTAACCACTTGCTTTTTTCATCTTTCGCCACGACGACTCCATCTCCAGTGTGAAACTCGCTTTACTCTGTCGCATTCGCCCCGCAGAGCCTCAACCCCTCCGCCTGTACCTCCAGCATACTCATCAATACCACCAAAATGACACCCACTCCGCCCTCGACAAATTCCTCCGCTTGCGCTCGCTCGCCAGAAGACAGCTTCAAAGTCGTCCGGAAACGAAATAGAGTCCCTCTCAGCTGTTATCCGTGCAGAACACGCAAGTAAGCATCACTCGACTCAAACCATATCCTGTGTCGTGCTAACCTGCCAACAGATTGTGAGCTCCAGCAACTCATTAAACGCACCGTTTCTCACTTATTACTAACTCCGTCTAGGAAATGCGACCGAAAACACCCTTGCAGCAACTGCACCAAACGTGAAGGCAACGACACCTCATCATGTACTTACGCCGCGCCCGCCTCCCAGAAAAAGAGCGCCAATCAAGCAGACCTTAGCCCCGACGACATGCAGACTCGTATTGACCGTTTAGAGAACTTGGTGCTTTCCCTCATGCATACTGGTAGCAGTGGCCCGTCGTCGGCCGTCGCAGCACCCCGCGGCCAGTCAATATCCCAGACAACCATCGACAGCACCGCCTCTGCCAAGATGGAGCACGATGATGGAACCAACGTTGGTGACGAAGGGAGCGACGATGATGATGGCTTGACCGCCTCTCTCGGTATGCTCAAGGTGGACGCCGACAAGGGCAAATCAATGTACATTGGCCATGAGCACTGGCATTCGATTCTTGCCGATATATCCGATGTCAAAAATTACTTTACCTTACATCGCAAGGAGCTAGAAAACAGCTACGAACGTGTCAAAAACTCCAAGCCAGCCGCCGCACGCGAAGGCCCTACACTTTTGCTCGGCGCTCAGCCCGCTTCAGAAATTGAGCTGCGCACCTCGTTACCACCAAGGACTCATGTTCTGGCCTTGTGTAGTCGATACTTTAACTCTATGGATAACGCCGTCAGTGTCATCCATGGTCCGACATTCTTGCAGCAATTGCGAACTCACTGGCAAGACCCCAACAAGACGCCAATCATGTGGCTGGGCCTATTATACTCCGTTCTCTCCCTGGCAATGCTGAGTTATAATAAAGTCGGCGATGAGCCTCAAGAGTGGAGGAACAAGAGCCTGGCCCTTGCCGACGAGTATCGCCTACGCACGGTTCAGTGCCTTATCAAGGGGGATTACACAAAGCCCGTCGATTACACGGTAGAGACGCTGCTATTATATGTTCTCGGGGAATACTCGACCCGCTGGGATGCTGATCTGGGCCTGTGGCTTATCGTCTCTATGATTGCCCGTATTGCCATTCGTCAGGGATATCATCGCGATGCGAAATGGTTTCCATCTCTAAGTCCGTTTCAAGCAGAAATGCGCCGGCGAACATGGGCTCTCATTCGCATGTCAGACATTGTCTTTTCTCATCAGGTCTCACTGCCTAGCATGATCAATGAGCGAGATTGTGATGCGCAATTACCAAACAATTTGTTCGACGACGATTTTCACCAGACCATCAAAGAACTCCCAATGTCCCGCCCGCTGTCCGAACCGACTCCGATCTCTTACATGATTGCCAAGGCAAAACTCTGCTTTGAGCTGGGCAACATTCTGCAGGCCACAAATCGCCTCGGCAAGGGGATGCCCTACGATGAGACTCTGCGATTCGATGCAAAGTTGAGACAGGTCATGCAAGAACTGCCGCCTCACCTGAAGCTTACCCCTTTGGAAGGCTCCAATGATCCAGTGACTCTTATCGTCGCTCGATTCAATGTCAATGTTTTGTACCAAAAGATTATGTGCCTGCTTCATCGCCACTACATGGTCAGGGCAAGACAGAATCCGCGATACGCTCACTCACGCCGCGCCGCTATCGAGGCATCCATGGAAGCCATGGACCACCTTTCCACTCTGCATCGCGAGTCTCAGCCTGCCGGTAAGCTACGCGCCGTCAGCTGGTACGTCAAGTCAATTGCGACCAAGGAGTTTATCCTCCCCGCCATGCTCATCGTAATGGATCTGCACTACGACAACATTGCCATGCAAAACAACGCCAGCCAGGACACGGAAGGTTCGTTTGTGTGGGACAATGAAAAGCGCGTCAAGATGGTCAGCTCTCTGCAGCAGGCAGGCGGCATCTGGTCAAGTCTAGCCGATACGTCCATGGACGCATTCAAAGCGTCCAAGATTCTCGAAATTATGATGGATAAGATTAAGACGCCCGTCAGCAGCAGCGAAAACACGCCCGAGTCGCGCACCGATTCTATCTCCATGGGCGTGCCTCCCTTCACCTTTGACATGGATTCCCTGCCATCGAATCCGCAGTCAATCCTCTCTTCGGCGGGCCTGGTTGACCTGAGCCCCGAGAGCAACAATGCCTTTTCAACGACGTTCGACGCCGGCCCGTTTGTCGGCATGGACTTTGGCCTGCCGACTGTCAACATGGACATACCCATGGATGGTCTGAACCCATTTAATGCCGCCGGCGGGCCCATGTCGCCGCTGAGCATGTTTACGACGGTAGGCAACGGTCTTGGCGCGGATGGTGGCGCCGCCGATTTTGCCGCCAACATTGACTGGGTAAGCATCAGGACTACAAGCAGGTGTGCGAACCAAATCTGACCGTCTGTTTATAGAATACGTTTGAGAATTACGCGCAAATGGCAAACTGGGGCGCCGATCAGAGCTTCCAGATTTACGCCGAGCAGCCTGATCAGATAGGCGGCGTGAATCCCGCCAAGATGTAGTTTCTCTTTTGCCCCTTGGCCCTTTGCAAGGCCAATTTGTATAACTGAATAGTGTGTTGTTTCTTTGCGTTTGGTCTTTATGTAACAGTTTTGCGATATCCTTGCGATTCATAGTTGTTTCTGGGCTTGTCGAGTCATAGGCACTTGGTCACAGACGTCTTTTGGAAAAGCGGTTTCTGATTAGGTTTTTGGTATTGATATATTCCAAGATGCACACACACACGTTCAACAGGACGCTCTACTCAATCTAACTGTAAGACGACTTTCAGCAGCAGGCGCGTATTCAGGTTTTCTTGTGTATTCTTGTAAAGTGTAAAGTGTAAAGTCGGCAAAAGTAACAACAAAAAAGCCAAGAAAAGGGTTCGAGAAGAAGAAAAAAAAGACATAGAGATTTTCTTTTTACATGATCAGCGTACACACAATACAAAATCAACAGGCGCAGAGAAGAACAAAAGGAGCTCACTATACATGCAACCTCTAAGAGCAACAGTTTCTTGACCTGTTGCTTTCTGTTGTTGATTCTCCTCATTCTTTCCTTCTCGTAACCTATTCCATCCATCCAGTTTCCTGTTCTTCTTCTTGTTACACAAACAGCATTGGACGCCAATCTTCTTTTTCTAGACATCGGCTTGTCCGCCCATCAAGGCACGACGCAACTCGGCGGGGGTGCGTTAAAAGACTATGGTCCAAGATGGCTCCTTTCAACTCCCTCTCCAGCCCACTCTTCGCGTAGCGGTCAACGCGCAAGTCTTTCACAGCACCTCGCCGATGATCTTGGCCGCTTCGCGGTACGTCTGTAGGAGCTTCTCGCACTTTTCGCGCTCCTTCTTGATGCCGTCGTCCTCATAGAGGAGCTCCTCAAAGAGCGACTCCTTGTAGAGCTCGCTGACGAGTCGGTTCTGCACCACCTCCTTGCAGTGGTTGACGAGCAGGTGCATCACCGCCTTGGGCACCTGGTCAGCAATCGATTCGCGCACAATGTTAAAGTAGGACGAAATGAGCGCGCGGATTAGCTCCGTCTCCATGGCCTCGCGGTCGGTGAGTGCGGGCTCGTTGGACTCGCCCTGAGTATATTATTAGCAAAAATATATGACACGTTCTTGTAGAGGCTCGCCGACGCTGTGCGAGCGAAGCGAGGAAGCAAAACAACTTACGAGATGGGACGCGAGACCGTAGCTGCGCGACGTGGGGTCGTAATCGTCGTCACGCACTGTTGGTGCAGGACGGACAGCAATCTTTTCTTCGCGACGCAGGCTGCTGGAGAAGCTGGGCTCGTTGTGTTGACGCCCGTTGGTCAGACCGCTCGGGGCGTGCATGGGTGAAAGACCCTCCTTGCCGAAAAAGTAGTTTAGGAACGTGTCCTTGGCGCCACCGAGGCCCTGGCCGTTCATGGGCGAGTGAGGGCGGCCGTTGACCGCAGCAGCGAGACTGTTGTGTCCTTCATGGACAGCAGGCGACAGGCTACGCAAGTGCTTGCTATGCTTTTGCGCTTCCTTGTCCCCCTCTTCTGTCTCCTCCGTCTCGCCATTAGTGCCGAGCTCCTTGAGGCGCTTGCGCTCTCTCCTTTCACGCTCTTCCTGAATCAGCCTCTTACGCTCGCGGTCTTGCTTCGCGTTGACGACATTGCTCATGGCTGCCGCGGCGCCGAGAAAGTTGGGGTGGTTGGTGTTGATGTAGGCGCGTTGGATTGAGATGAGCGACTCAACGTAGGTGGACGAAGGGCCTAGACGCTCGCGCAGCAGGTCGGAAACGGTCTCAATCAGCTTCGCTTGTAATCTAGGGAACCTTGAGAGCTCTGTTGAGCCGCAGGTGTGGCAAATCTTAATAAGCTCTTCATACACCAGCTCAACGCAGCGCTGGCTGGGAATTTCGAGAAGCTTGATCTGAGGCTTCACCAACAGATCAAAGGCCATCTCGGGAACGAACAGGCTGGGTCGGGGACCGGTAGAGTTTCTGATGGCAGTTCTAATGTCAAGGGCAGTGAGATTCGACGTTGGGTCGATCGATTCAAGAGAGCTGCCGAACACGGAGTTAAAAATGTAGTAGATGCGGGCACCGCCGCAGAGCTCCTTGGTGGAAATTTCTGTCGAGGTACCGTCGATGGAAGAGATGAAAGAGCTTGCGAATCGGGTCATGAGTTGCAGTATCAGAGATCCACGGTGCTCCTTGCCACTGAAGTGCATGTCGCCGTAGCTGGCGAGCTCCTGCTGGGTCTGTCCCATTAGGGTGTTGAGGCGGGCCTTGATGTCGGGCAGGCGTTCGCGAATATGTCCCATGAGGGTTGTGTTGAGGGTCCTTGCCAGGAACCGCGTGCCGCAGCGGGTGGCAATGTTGCGGTAAGCAGGATGGTGTTTGAAAAAATCCATTTCGTCGTTGAGGGCTTCCTCCATGGGCTTGTTGCCCTGGATATCTTGTTGCGAGCGGTTGACGACGCCGATAAAGCCCAGCTTCAGAGGGTAGACACGTCCGGACAAAATGTCCAATGCGTTGGTTCCATGATCCATCAAATCGAGCTTGGTGAGAACACCAATGGTTCGACGGCCGAGAGGATCGACATGGCGAGCCAACTTGAGAGCCTCCGAGTTGACAATGTCGACGTTGGCGGGCGAGACAGCAAGGACGATACTGTTGGGCTTGGCAATGTATTCTGAAATCAGGTTACGAGTCTGCTTCTCGATATCGGTCGGCTGGTCGCCAATGGGAACCTATGGAACAGGTCAGAATCTGGGCCGGGATTAAAAGTCTTGCCGGTGGCGCGCCGTACCTTGGTGAGGCCGGGAAGATCAACCAGAGTCAGATTGAGAACATGCGGAGAGTAGATTTTCAGGTTAATGGGCTGTCTGTTGATTCCCTTGTTTGAGCCAGCGACACGAGATGTCTCATTTTCAATCTCGCGCTTGACATCGGAAAAATCGTTGAAACGTCGGTTGGGAATGTGGTGGAACTCTGCCCACTCAGAGCGTCGCGCACTGTCGGGAGAGCGGAAGCGTTCGCCTGTCGGCTCGGCAGCGTTCTCATCCTCGGGTACATTGATGAGTTGCAGAATAAGAGGACGCCGAGTAACGATGCCACTTCCTCTGGGTAGAAAATCTCGGCCGACAATGTTTTCGAGGACAGATGATTTGCCTGCGGATTGGGAGCCGACGACAACCTATTCAAGCATGGTCAGCGACTGGGGTCAATTTGGTAGGAGAAACCAAAGCAGTATCAAGTTACAATTTGTGGAAGGTCAAGAGAGTCACTGCCGATGGTGTTGAAGACCAGGTCTTGCAATTTGTTGACAGTGGTGAGCAGGTCCTCGCCGAGGGCTGCCATTGTAGCGGTTTGTTGCGGAGGCCTTTGGGCCGGAAAATAGATGCGACAGATCGTGAGAGGCGCTAGAGTTGAATCATGAGATTCCCGTCGACCGCCAAAACACAGACGATGGATTGCGCTTCGCTTTGCGTCGCTTCTCGGAATAGTTGGACTGCTGGCGTCGATGCGATTCACGTGTAGCCGTAGGTAGCCCTGGCGCTGTGGCACGGGAGTACGGGAGTGCGAGTGTGTGGCGCGGCTTGCAAATACCTACCCACTCATGGGGGCAAAGCCACAGCAAGGAAGTGTGTTGCTGTGCAGGAAGCAAGGCATAAAAAGAGGGGCACTGTGCCAATTTCGGCCGCTTTATAATTAGTGAACGCGCACCCAACGACTTGCTTGTGCCTGAACTGCTTATCCAGTGGCACGGTTCAAAATTTGCACAATGGCACACTGCAAAATGGCGCGCCCTTTGCGTCATTGATCTCTCCAGAAATAGACGTCGTTCGGCAAGAAAATCATCCTGGGGCTTGCTGTGGGCATTTAACACCATAACACACACGCGCCTGTATGCCGGACACCAGCCACAGCACTGCGCCATAGCCGTCACTATTTGTGGCGCCATAATTCCAACTGCCTTTTGCATAACACTCATTCCGTCCATTTCATACAGACAGCTTCATACGTCGAAATCATGAGCACTTTTGGAGCCCCAGGACAGCTTCCATCGACAAAACCGGCACCGTACGTGACTTTTATGGCGCCGGCACTCCCTCGATATACGGCTCTCTTGAATTAACATGTGATTTTCGGCAGGCCACAGCGCGGAAGTTTCCCACTTGATCACGATGGTAAGTGGCTGGCAGAGAGGTGGCCAAGTCATCTCTCAATCGATACTTATTATGTCGTGACCCTAGGCGAATGCAAATCTGTCATGTCAGAGTATCTGGCATGTATGAAAAAGGCTCGAGGCGTCAATGAGCATGAATGTCGCAACCTAGCAAAGTCATATCTCTCTTGCAGAATGGATCGGTAAGGATGTCGCTACAGTCTACGATCCCTCATACTTTTTGCTAAACAGAACCAGAAATCTAATGGCCAAGGATGACTTTAAAAACTTAGGTTACGCAGATGATTCGTCCAAGACGTCGGCGACTGGCAGAGAATCCGAACAAGGCGTCAAGGGAGAACTACGATGGTAGTGCAAGGGTTGTTTGTGTAAACTATTCTATGACCTGTATATTAATATTTTTCTCCTTCATCTTAATTTCTCTCCCTTCATTCTTCCTACCGGACTTGAAACCCGTTGCCTGATAAGTGGTTGCCGTGGACGGTGGGTGGAGCGGGCAAGTTCTTCGTCACTGACAAACCGCCTAGTCAGAGCGTTGCCTAGTCAACCCCACTGTGACAACCCTGGTCAGTTCAGGCAAAGTACATAGTGATTATTACCCGACCTCGCTCCGGTTCACGAATATCCAGCGCCCAACTGTCAACACCCTTCCTATAATCACTTTGAACCTTGCTACCCCTCTAAATCGTCAAATACCAAAATTGACAACTTTCCTGGTCCAATCACGCGCAATGAGGACTTCGCGCGAGCAGCGGCCGCGCAAGGTGACGCCGCCGTCACCTTCATACATGAGCAAGGACCAGATGGGTAGGACGCCCGCGGGCGCAAAAAAGCGGTGGCTTTCCGACGTGCATTGCTGACCGTTGCTTCCCTTGCAGCCAACTACCTCGCCGACTTGCGTACTAACCGAACGCCGCGGCCTGGAGGTGCCCGACCTCAACCTTCACATCCTACGGAACCGTCACGATCGCTCGCCGGACGATTTAGCCTCGATGCTTCGTCACTACAATCACAAACTAGCAAACAACCCGATCATAATCGCGTACCTTCTCACGCACCGAGCGTCGGCGCATTCAGCATGTCATCTCGTTATTCTACCATAAGCGGTCGGGGCCGGGATTATTATCCAAGCAAGCCCACTGCAACAGGTCCCCTCAAGCCGTCCGAAGTTGTGCCCACGGCCACCTACATGGAACGAGGTCAACGATGGATGGAAAAGGAAGAAGCATTCTCCCTGCGCGATGCTATGGAGCAGATGGATGTACGGGACAACACGGGCCGTGAGACCCCAGACGACGAGAGCCGCATATATCAGGCTGCCCTTGACGAAGCTGCGGAGCTGGTTTGGCAGCATCAAAACGGGGGCGGTGAAGCCCCCCGTCCAGATGGTCCCTACCGCTACCGCCCGCATCTCAGAAAGAACAGCTATGCTCACGCTCGCACCGCTAGCATCGGTACTTACGGCAACGACATCGCTTCTACGGGCATGCGACGTGACGTCGGCTACCGCTCTGTAAGCAATAGTTCAAACGAGAGCGAAGTTAAGAGTTCCAGCATTCGTCAGTCTTCAGATCTGAGCCAAACTACCGTTAGTTCCGCCGGTCACGGCACCCAGCGCCGCAAGACCTATGGTGGCGTTGGACTCGGCAGTGCTTCAGGTAGCAGACGCAAAAGCAGCATGAACCGCAACATCAGCGGAGAGGTCAACAATCCCTTCTCTGCAGATCAGATCTGGGAAGAGCCTGGTGCCACGCCCAAACGGCCGAGTTCCGATATGGTCCCCCCGTCGCGCCGAACTCTTGCCAGTGCGACGCAGAACCCTGCAGGCCAGCGTATTCCCGCCGTCATTGCCGAGGATCCTATGGCGAAGCCTCGAAATCGAGTCGAAATTCATCACAACCCTCCCAGCCAATCTCACAACGGTCTATACACAACCAATGCACGGACTACTCCGCGACAAGATGATCCAGTGGAACGCAAGCATGGGGTTGAGGTTCGCAGCAAGGACATTCGTGAGGCAACGAGCATGCGACTGAAGGATCGAAGTGCAAGGCTTCCCGAGCCTAGTGCCGTTAGCGACAGTCCGGGCCGGCCCATTGTAAGCTTTGATACCAATTGGAAGCCCACGGGCGACACCACTGATGCCAAATCAGGCCGTCAGGCAAGCCCGGCGACAACATTCGACAGGCGAAAATCGCAGCCTCTCCCGGGCTGGAAACTGGTGGATGTCCCTTCGATCCTTGTTCCCGGGCAAGGCTCACCGCGTATCCAACCACGGGCCCAACCGCGGGTTCAGCCGCCGGCTCAAGCCGTGATCCCTACCATCAGCATTCGTGGTGATGGCGGCCCTCCAGGCAGCAGTTCTATCCCAAAAATTGACATCCAGACGATTGCTGTGGATGGTGACACTCACAGCGGCGGTTCTGTGCCTACCATCAACATCCCGACTATCTCTGTGGGTGATGACGAAGATGCTTCAACTGCCAACATTCCCGTGATTGTCACATCGAACGATAAAGCAGCGACCAGCAAATCAACCGGCAGCAAGTCGGTTGACAATGCGAGGGTACTTCCGACCCCCGCGTCCCGCCATATCAAGCAGCGTCTGAACCCAAGGCAGCGTAGCCATTGGTCTCCTGCTCCAGACGCTAGGTTCCGAGACAAGACGCTGTGTCATGAGTGTTCATTTCCCATCGAAGGTAGATTTATTGCCCTGGCCGGCGTCTCTGAGCGCTTTCATCCCCAGTGTTTCACGTGCTTTTCGTGTAATATTAGTTTGGAAGCTATGGAGATTAGTCCCGAACCAGAGGTCGCGAGAAACGCGCGGTTGGACCGCATCGAGCGTCGGCGAGCCGGCGAGGAAATCGAGGAGGTGCCCGGCGCGACCGAGGAAGAAGACGGCGACGAGCGCCTCCGATTCTACTGCCACCTGGACTGGCACGAGCAATTTGCACCGAAGTGCAAGCACTGCAAGACGCCGATCCTCGGCGAGCACATTGTCGCGCTCGGCGAACACTGGCACTACGGGCATTTTTTCTGCGCCGAGTGCGGCGATCCCTTTGGGCACGGCATGACGCACATTGAAAAGGACGGCTACGCATGGTGCATCAAGTGCCAGACGAAGCGCACGGAGCGCCGCGCGCCCAAGTGCAAGCGCTGCAAAAAGGGCGTCGTCGGCCAGTACATTCAGGCCCTGGGCGGCGAGTGGCACGACGAGTGCTTCCGCTGCGCCGAGTGCAGGGGAGGGTTTGACGACGGACAGGTCTTTCCTCGCGATGACGGGAGCATCTTGTGCACAAGCTGCCGCATGATTGAGCTCAAACGATGATTTGTCACGACAAAATGAACGCCTCCGTTCTTCAATGTTTGAAACTGCTACTGTTATGATCATCTTACAACTATATGTTTTGCATGCAGTCGATGCGATTATTTCTGGCTGGTTGGAATTCGTTGACGGTCGCAGGCTGTGATATTTGGTTTTTGGTTTACGCATATGATTTGGTTTCGAAATGTCGGTTTACGTGTGGGGTTTCTGCTTGATATTACAATACAAGCTCATCTTTTGGTTTTCGCACATGAATATTCATACAAGTAAAGCCATGGCATATTAGATGTGACTTTGTCTATCTTAATGTCCTAATGACCTCCGACGTTGCAATAAAGCAGTGGTAGAATAAAAGCAGCAAACAGCCGATCACATGCGAAACATTTGTAGTCATCTAACGCGTTGTCAACACGCAGATATCTTATTCGAGAAAAGAGAAGAAAGCAGTGTAGACATTGTGGTCCGAAGCTGGTGGCAAGGACCATTCCTCCCAAACGCCGCATGGTTGTAGTAACATCATCTCATACAGTTGTTATGTCGGGTTTTTCTCTTGTGGGCGTCTAAAGGCCAGTACCGCCGAGCTGCTCCTGGTGAACCTCGAGCGTGTCGCCGTCCGCCATTTCAAGCTGTGCGTTCATGTTAGCAAGGAGACCCTTTTCAAATACAGTGGCAAACTTCAAAGGATTTTGCTGCTGAAAATTGGAGACGGGCAAAGAGTTTGGGGGAGTAGACGTACATTGTCGGGCGTGTCAGACGGCTGGACTCGCGTTCCATCAAAAAGAAATCGCACAGCCGTCATCGACTTGCCCTGGCGGTCGCACCACGCCGTCATGAGCTTCTCAAGCTTTGTAGTCTGCTTAATCTTGAAGAAGATCTCGTTTTGGTTGTCCGTCACCTTGATGTTCAGGTGTTCCGTTCCAGCGGCGGGGACCTCGCCGCCGGAAAGACCGCCGTTGTCCTCAGCCATGTTGTAGGTTTTTCTTTTCTGTGATGTCTCTATACAAGTTGATGATTATTTGCGCCAGGCGTCGAGGGGTGCGTGGGCGTATGAGGAGCGTTGCGGGGGTGAAAGAGTTGCAGAAGTTGGAGAACGAAAGAGAAGTCACGACCGTATCGGGCTGGCTCGTCGTTTGGCGGGCGACGCTCGAAAGTGAAGGGTGGGGGAGCGTGGAGCGTGTACGTAATTGGCTGGACGGACTCTATTTAAATGGGTAGGTAAAGCAGGTGGCGACGCGCCGCTGACTAACGGGGAGAGCCGAATGCATTGCTGAGGCATCACAGTAACTTGAGTTTGCAGCAGAATATCTCACTTTCTGCTGACTTTCTGGCAATGATGCATGATCAAGTGAATCATGCCATTCTTGACTATCAAAGTTAAGAGTTCATAGCAAGCTCTGCTCCGAGGCAGCCCCCTTCGGTGGAGTAATACCGAGCCATTCTGTTGCCTGCCTTCGCCAAAGCTCTGACGTCGTCCAAGTATCACTTACCTTAATTCTCTGCCATCTCAACCAGCGCACAACACATTGACAAATTTCTATATATACGTTTTTAAACCTGTGTCAACCCAGTCATCCGACTAATCCTACGCGGAAGCACTTGATCGACTTGAATCCCTCGCAGACCGTATCCGCCATGGTATGTTGCCGCGTCCACGGGATGTTTCTGCAAGAAGCTGCCCGGTCAGTACCTACTGACTTCCTCGCAGGTCGGGAAAGACGATGTCGAGGCCAAACCGCCTTGCCACCCTCGCGCAGTAAGTCATCTTCTTTTTTAGGCCCGCAGTAGCCAAAGGCTGACCGTCGCACGACATAGTGTGCAATTCAAGGTGTGTACAGTGCAACAGGCAATGGAACTTCCACTCACGCACCCAGACTGCTTGACGAAAAACAATTACAACGAAGCCAAGTGCCAGGATGTTATCAAGGCTCTATACACTTGCTGTGAGTTCTTCTACGAACGGTATGGTGACGATGCCTCGTCCCCCAGCTGTCCCAAGCCGAGTCTGCTTCGGCTCAAGATGAAGCAGCTGAACGGGCGCAAGTGAGGGACAGTTTCTTCCGGACTTGGATTTGTTCGGCGCTCAGAACTTCGAAGTTTAAAGTCGGTCCTTCTTTGGATAGTGCATTAGTTACGTCCATGGACCGACCCTTTGCTTAGAACAGTTAAAAAAACTCTTATGTGACGCGCATCTTTGTTTGTCCACCAGCAGAGAGATATCAGGTAACGTTGGGATGAGCGCCTGGGAGTTTTTCTAGGCGATCATTGAGCACGCTAGAGATCCTCGTGGGACCTGAACAAGAATTGAAATGTCCTGTTCCGAGACTCTAAGATGAATGCCGATGACATTATGTGAAGAAGAAAAGAGAAAAAGAGCCCGCCGCGCTGGTGCAAAAAATTGCTGTGCACAAGTAAGGGTTGGCGCTCGCTTTGTTGCATATTGCTGTAACGGGTTCGTAACCTGTAATATTAATCACAGAGATCAGTTACGAGGAAAGTTTGCGTGCCTATTAGTGAATGCACTGTTTGTGGCGATTGGTAAACAATGTCGGTTTTTTCCTTGTTTTCACAGTCAGAAATACGCAATTCATATCGTGTTTCCGAGATTTGCTGCTAGAATTGTCCCGAAATTACTCTCAACTTTCAAGTAAATAAAGCCAGTGCACAAATGGCTGTTTGCTTGTACTTTACTTTGTCTCGGGAGGTACGCTCATGCGACATATAATGGTCGGAATAAAAAAAGAATCATAAGTTAACAAAACAGAGTTTGATATCTACAAAAGCTCAAGGACAATCGTTTAGTTCCATCAATCTGCTGTATTCCCGTAAGTAGTCCTGCTGCTGTCACTCCGCGTGTAGCTGTTGTCCCCACCCACTGGCGCCTACTTGGTAGCTCAAAGAGATCGCCCACCCAAAATATTGACTCTGCATTGCCTCGATTTGAGACCCTGCTCGCAAAATTTCGCCAGCAAGCCAACGCAGTGGCGCGAGTAGAGATTCGGCGCACTGTTTCTGATACATAAGATCTGAGATTAAGGACCTGATAGTGCATCTCTTGAACCGCACGCAAGTGGCACCTGCGTCACAACAAACGAGCGAGCTCCGACGAGCTCTGCGCCGCAGGCTCAAGGCCTGCCAGCAACATCGCGCTGGTACGTCAACGACGCATCGCAGTGCATAAAACTAGCGCCATATCCTAGAGAACCACGTCGTATTGGGATAGGAAGATGGATCGATACACGGGCCCTGTCGAGGCAGGCCCCGAGGTCGAGGAATTCGCCAACGCGCTCGACGAATGCCTTTCACCCTTCCTCCCGCCGGCGGAGAAGAAGGAAAGACTGTTAGACCTCCCACGCAGATATTACGAAAATGCCCTTCGACGGCTAGCGACGAATAAACCGAAACGCGTCGGCGGTAGCCACGATGACCTTGATATGGATATCGACGACGCTGACGAGACTGGCTCTGCTCTCAGCGCCGACGCGACAAAGCGTATAGAAGGGGAAATTCAGACGTGGGATCTCATTCGACGCCTTCTGCCTCTGCGGCATGCCGCATTGAGAGCGAATCCCTTCGATGAAGGACAACACAATCGCGGCTCGGGAGACCTGCTGCGTGACTTTTTGCGACGCAACCCCGTCGCGCAAGAGCGCCACGCCGTCCTCCAATGGCTGCAGACGAATGCCGCCGCCGGTCCGGACATTGATATTATGGTAGAGGACCTGCAAAAGAATGCCGATCGTGGAGACGTCATCGCTCATGGCTGGCTACACACACGATCCAAGATCAAGCTGCGCAAGAGCATGACGGGCTGGTCCAAACTTCTTGAATGCCAGACACCTAGCATCGCCGAATCACATCTCAACTCGGATGGTGCACCTCTCGTGACGAACCTGGATCCCGACGCCGTGACTCGCCAAGACCGAAAGCTGGAACCTCAGGACGAGTACTTTGAGCGAGCAATTTGGCTAGGCTGCTTTGAGCACCTCCGCCGAGGAAGCAACTTGGAAGAGATACGCGACTGGTGTCAGGAGAGGACGGAAATGTGGCGAGCCATCTCCATGTCTGCCGTCCTCTTTTCGTCGGATGAGAACCAGGAGAAGATTGATGCGGCTCCAGAATCTCTCGCACTGTGGCGTCGCATGTGTTATGCTCTCGCTCGTAACCGTGATTCCGACCAGCACGAGCGCGCTGTCTACGGTATTCTCTCTGGCGATGTAAGCAGTGTCGAAAGTGTGGCAAAGAAATGGGATGATTATCTCTTCGCGCACTACAACGCTTTGCTGCGAACACAGCTGGACTCTTTCATCCTCGGCAAATGTCCTGCGGATGTGGCTTCTAACCTGACCCAATCCTTCTCGGTGTTCGATTCTGTGCAGTTTCATGGTAACGAAACAGTCGAGAAGAGACTGATGCGGTCACTGGAAGCGAAGCTCACCATCAAGGACGAAGCCCAGGAACCCACCAAGGCTCTCCAAGCGTCTCTCATTGCCAATGACACGGGCCACCACTTGTTCCAGCAAGGCCTGCTGATCGAACTTGGCAACCCTACCAAGAGCTTCACGGCAGCGATGGTCGGCGATGAGCTTGCCAAGCACAAATACTTTTCTCTGGATCAGCACGATGGTCTGAGACTCGTCACGCACATCTATATTCTTTACTTACTCATGGAGCAACAAGATGCCGATGACAACCTGCAAACGGAAAAGCAGCCACCAAACTGGCGCTTCACGCAAGAGTGCATCGTTGGTGCGTACGCTGAGTACTTACGTCACGCCAGCCTACAAGAGCTTATCCCTCTATACTGCTCTATCGTGGAAGCCCCGCGGTGTTACAAGATCCTGTCCCAGAACCTCATCCATGAAAACGAGCACGACCAGCGTCTAACCCAGCTCAAGCTGGTCAAGAAAGCTGGCATCGACGTTCTCCAATTTGTCCAGGAGCAAGCCAATCTCATGTATCACGAGCTCACCATCGACGCCGAGCTGGCGCACCGACCGCCACCCGAGATTCATTTCAGGATCGTCGACGCCAGCCGCTCAACATCGCGCCAAGGACGCGCGATCAAGCCAGACTTTTTTGGTGAGGAAGAGGATGCAATCGAAACCAAGGATGAGCACCTCATCCGCTCTATAGAGTGGTTGGCCCTCGTTCACGAGAAGTGGCCCATGGTCTTTTCCATGGGTATTAAGGCGTACAAATACTTTCTAAGTAAGTCACTAAATTCTCGTCGCTCAGTAGAGATTTGCTAACCTCGATAGCGCACATGCACCTCAACGCTGCAAGACAGCTTATGAGGCGCGTTCCCTTTAGTGACATGCTCCGTAGGCTAATGGAGCAGGACGAAGCGGAGACGCCGCAAGTTGAAGATGTGCGATTCTGGGAGGACCAGCTGGAGAGAAGCAACATTCTCGACGAGAAGCCTGAGCAGGTCATTTCTGACGCTCGGAATTTCCGCGATCTTGAGGCGATAGTTGCAGCGCTTGACAGCCTGGAGACGATAGCATCGCTGGTGATTCTTTCAGCAGAGTACGTAACCCTCATTCTAATAGCGATGTCGTCTGCTTACATGTGGCAGAATGCCCGCTACAAACCGGAAATTCTGGGCTGGTGTTGGTGATGGCATCAAGGCTGCCAAAGATAACATGCAACCCCTTCTAAAAGGCTGGCTCGTTGCTAGCATAGCTGGTAAGAATTAAGCTTCTCACAGAAAACCGGCGACACGAGCTGACAATGGAACAGAGGGCGACGGGGAACTGAGCAAGATTCGCCGCCAGTATCTTCCCGAAACGATCCTCGCTTACATCAGCGCGCTGCACTTTGCGGGCACGGGCCTGTCGCGCGACAACCTGCTCGAGAGCATGGAGCTGGCGACAGTGGTGGCAGAGCGTAGCTCCGACCTGACATCCGTATTCTCGGAGACGAAGCGCATGACGGAGCTGGTTGAGGCGCTGGCGGCGTGCAGCAAGGCGCTGGCCATTGCCACGGGCGAGAAGCGCGCGACTGGTGCCAGCAGCAAGAAGCTGCGGGAGATGGGCTGGTCGCGGGACATTTGGTCCGTCAAGTCTTAGGGGACTTGGCTTCGCTCGAAGAAGAGGGGTCCTTTGTACATTCCAGGATGCATGGAATAGGTGACGGGCAGAAGTCACGCGCCTGAGAATGTAAAAAGAGGACATTGGATCATAATCTTCTGCGCAACTGGAAAAGCGCTTTCTGGTATCATGTAATTGTTAACATTTATTTTGTACGGGACTCTATTTTCTTCAATTTTGCAAATGGTGTGATACGCAAGGAAGAATCCATGTACCTCATCTTTTGCGTGCCGTTCATTTACATCTTGTATAATCATTTACGTGGCCGTGTTAACAGCATGAATGGTTGGCGTTGCACACGTCACTGCTCCGGAGCCCCACGTATGTACGCCATGGGCGCCGTGCCGACGTCCAACGTCGAATCTCAAACAAAATCTCTACATTCAACACGCATCCGCCAACCCCTCACTCCCCTCCCATATTTTCATTTTTTTTTAACGCGAACATTTACCGGAAGAACTTGTACAGAATCACAACCTACCCGAATGGCCGGATACCACCCGGACCAGGGCGCCACGCCGCCCGCGCCGCCCCCCAAACCAGGCAGCCATGAGACGAGCCGCATGGCCACGCCCAGCGGCGCGGGCAGCAGCAGCTCCGTGCCGCCGCCGCCGCCGCCTCCCCCGGGGTACGGCAACTACGGCGCGCACGAGCCTTCGCAGTTGCAGCACGTGCAAGCAGCGGACGCCGAGGCGGGCGTGCAGCAACAGCAGCAGCAGTTGGACGTGCCGCAGCCGATGCCCGACCCTGGCGAGGGCTGGCTGCCCGAGATGCTGCAAGATAAATCGTGCGTCGCTAATATCCCCCCCCCCCCTTCATCTCTCTCTCTCGACTTTGATTCTACGACAAATGGCATGAGGCTAACGCTGCAGATCAGCATCCAAGACCTGGCCGCCATCCTGGCCAGCCCCGCGCTGCTGCAGGCGCTCACGCACGCGCCGACCGCGGCGCATCCCTCGCTGACGGCCTCGCACCTGGCGTTGACGTCGGCGCTGTCGTCCAACGCGGCGCTCGGAGCGCAGCTGAGCGGGATGGGCGCTCGGCTCGCGGGGGCGCGGTCCGCGACGCAGGCGCAGCTTCTGTCGGCGCACGCGCTGGAGCGGCAGTGGCGCCAGCGGCAGTCGGACATGGACCACGCGCTAGCGCCGTTCTCGCCGGCGGCGCTGTATCAGGCGCTCGCGCACGGCGTGCAGGAGCAGGCGCAGGTGTGCCAGGCCATGGAGGACAGCTTCCTGGAGGGCGGCGGCGGGCGCGGGGAGGGCGCGGGAGCAGGTGGCGGTGGAGGGGAGCTGCTGACGGAGCGGGAGGCGGCGGAGTGGGTCAAGGGCTATCGCGAGGCCAAGGTGCTGTATTATCAGAGGCAGGAGAGGAAGGAGAGATGGGATGAGGGACGGGTGGGAGGATGGAGGTAGACGGGGAGAATCATGGGCGTGTTGGGAATGGAAATATGATCAAGTGCGGCCACAGAAACGATGCGTCTTGGCTTCGGTAACGTGCAGGCCAAAGTATTATGATCCCGCGAATCTGTGTACATATTATGGCAGCGATATCTATACTCTCGTTTTATATTCAATACCCGGATATTAGTATATCAACTTTACATCTTTGCCTTTAGCTCAGCCCTACTGCCTTTCGCACGCCTCTCATTATCATTTTCTCGTTCACGCGCAGCCTCACCGCGTGCCGCGTCTAGGTAGCATTTTGTGCGCCCCCGTAAGGGGGGCACGTGCTACATGATCCAATTGAAGCTTTGACGGGAACACGGGGAGCTTGGCGGAAGGGCAACACCATTCATGGAGATCATCACATGTTGAGCCGAGACCGAGCCGCAGTCCATCTCGTCGTTTGTTGCTATTCTTTTCTTTCTTGTTGTGAGAAAAGCTAAAACACACCAAATTGACCCCTCTTCATGTCTGGACTGCGCGGGCTGATGGGCAAGGCAAACAGGTCGTCTTCTGTATCTGCCTGATTGCTCTGACGGGGCTCCATGCCGCCCCGGGCAGCGGCGTTGAGTGACATGGTCGCAAAGGAGGGAATAGCAATGTCATTTCCGTCGGGCGACAATGTGAGCGAGGGCGGATTCGATCCCGTAAACGTATTGGCTACGAGGTGTTAGTCAGTGCAGCACCTACCCATACATGGTTTGCTTACCGGTTGGACTGGGTAGCAGGTCGTCTGGTGACGTGGCCAAGCGCAATCCTTTGAGTTTCTCACCGAGTCGGCCAGATATGGGGGATATGGGAGATATGGGCGAGAGCGGCAGCGTGATGTTGGGGGGTGGAGGCTTCAAAAAGGTTTCGATGATCCATTGCTTTTCGGAGTAGGCCATCTGAAGACCGATGCTCTCGGCGTTGGTCCTCATCTCGGCGTCCATTTCACGATCGAGTTCTCGCAGACGCTTCTTTGCCCATAGTGTGTGAAGCACACCGCGCGAGCCAGGTTCGGCATCAAAGCCTGGTGGGAATATAGCGGGCAGTGGCTTGACTATCAGGCAGGAGCGGCCGCGACGAGTAATGGTAACGGTTGGCGGCACGGGAACATCCTCGGGCAGGAGAAAGTACACTCGACGATTGCTGCCGTCTTGATCTGCGTCTCGCGCGGGCAGCAGAGTAGACTTCCCCGGCCATGAAACTTCCCAACCAGCATCAGCGTCGGGAACCGGGGCCTCGCGAGGCTGCTCCGAGTTAGAGTTTACGGCACCGGAGTCGGGATGCGGCGCGGTGGCAGCGTCGTCTGCAACATCAGTGGAGTCGGACTTCGCAACCTCTGCGACTTCTGTGGCTTCTGCTTCAGGCTGCCACTCCACCATGAGTATTTTTGTTCCTTCATCACTAAACTCGAAGCGGGCCAGGTGAGCTGTAGCGATGGGCGGTGGATGGTCCGACTCGGTGGCATCAGACCGAGGAGCGACCGACGCCGGATCCATGACCGCGACTGACTGCAACCGCGGCGGGGGTGGGTGAGGAGCTCCAGGCTCGTGGGGGGTGAGCGACGACGGACGCGGGTTCGGAGTCAAGTCAAGTACAAACGATGACGGTAGGGAAAAAGGTGTGGGATGCAAAGCAGTATACGGATTGGGTTGTACTGGGACAAAGGTTGGCCGAGAGGCTGTACGAGGTGCAGCGCATAAAAATCAGTAACAGTACGGCGTGATGACGAACGGCGGGGGGACTTTTGTTTAGAGGGCACGGCAGAGTGACAGTCGCACAACTATGGCGGCCCGAAAGAAATATTGAGAGATGCGTGCGCGTGGTTTGTGCAGAGTGGACGCAGCTCAAAAGGCGTCACGATGAGGAAGCGAGGGACGTGGCTGACTGAGGTGGTGGTTTTAGGACTGGAGAGAGAAGCAGGCTCGGGTTGAAGTGTTGCTTTTGGATGTGAGTCAATGGTACACGCCACGAGGGTTTGCGGAAAGAGCTTGACTGTCAAACCAAGTTCAAGGGGCGGCAGGACGCATCGGCGGCGCGGGGAGGCTCTGGGTGGTGGAGAGAAAAATTATTACGAGAGGGGAAGCGCTGGTAGGCTGGCTGTATGAATGGCACCAAACGGGCTGATGTGATTGGGGAGGCCAGAGACGGGCGTGGCGGGCCAGCGGTTACAGAAGGAACTGCGCGTGTTGGTTGAAACGAGTCTGTCTGGTGATGTGGATGGCGACCTTGGCGGGATGACGTGGCGATGATATTTGCACAAGAGGATGGAACAAAAAGTGAGGCTTTATGAATCCGAGGCAAATTAACAAGATGTAGGTAGGAAACGAGGTAGTTGAGCGCCGTTTGAAGCTCAGTTGGCTTGACTAAGTGAGCTGCCAGTTGCCAGCTGCAAATCAGTTTTTAGTTGCCAGCTGCAAATCAGTTTTTAGCTGCCAGCTGCAAATCAAAGAAACGCCTTAATGGCTGTTTTGCAGGTGCTCGACCCCGTTGGCTGATGTGGCGCTCCTTGCATGTCTGTTTGCACTGCTTGACTGTGGCTACCTGGGAGGTCTACGAGGTTCATGCTCATAAATAGAAGATACCTATACCAAATACCGAGAATCCTCCTCTACGTTGCATCAGCACCACCACCACCGCCTCGCTTCCTTTCGCGATACCCGCGCCTCGCGCATCACGCCGGTCGTTTGCCGAGTCCGAACCATTTACACGAAACGCTGCGTCCGCCGCCCGCTCTCACCACAAGAAAAACTCTATACCCCACACAGCCCGCAGTTGGTGAATCTCGGGCGTGTCGAATTTCGAACAACTCGAACCGCCAGCTGAACCGCTGAACAATGAGATGGTTAAGAGAATTTAATATATCTTTCTTTTCCCTCAACAAATTCATCCGAGACAAACAAAGTTAGGACCGTTTCTTTTTCTTTGTGCTTCTTTACTAACAGACCCCGCGTGAGCTTGGCTCATTTTCAGCCGCCGAGGCAGCACCGTCAAACTGACAAACTGACCCAGCTTACTTTAGCCCAGGGCAAGTCAACTCACCCCTCAATACCGCCGCGAATATCCCCATGCGGCCCCCCCCCCCAAGATCGAGACTAGCAGCGAGACCATTCGGCCCGGACGGCTTGAATCATAATTCGTTTGGCAATCGGAGCTTTGGTTGTTTTTCTTTTTCAACTGCATACAAGTCCTTGCACAAACAGCAGATTCAAGTCGCTTTCCGACAAGAACAACACAATGTCATTGTTTCCACGGATGCCGAGACCTGCATTGCGCAGCCAATCGAATCTCATCTCCACAGATTGTGCTTGTTCCCTTCTATTCTCGTCCCTTTACCGACCGAGCCCTGCATGCCCCCAGAGAAGCGGTGCCTTTTCGTTCATTACCCCAGCTTTAGCCGACGCATGTCAGGAGTTGCCCAATTCGGACGCCCATTGCAGCTCATTACGTACTCGATGTCATCCGACGGCAACTTCCACGAGGTTCTTCTTTTTCCTGTCTACAGTGCAACCTTTTACCGAGTTTATTTTCGACGCTGGACAATGCAGTTTTGAAACGCCCAGGAAAGGTCTGAGAGGATTTGGCAGTGCCGATACACTTGCGAGGACAAAAACAGGGTTGGGACCTTTTCGCCTAGCCACTCACGAGCCACAGTCAGCCATCCGTATCCATGGTCGCCATCTCAGAAATTACATCTATCGGCTCTTACATCACCTGCCAAGTCCATCCCTCTGCATGTAACGATACCGCCGGGCCAATATTGCAACCCACGATGGTGACTATGATTATTGCATCTATTACGCCACGATCGGCCCTTTTCGATAACCCCTCCGTGCGCAGACCGTCAGATGGATGTAGCCCCCATGGCCGTTGCGTAACTGTCGAGAGTAGATAGCTGTGCCGAGGCCGGCCGTGCACAAGTCGAAACATTGACGCAAGGCAAGAAGCAGACGGCGGAAACTCCCGGACTGGAGCGCCGACAACTGTCCCATGGCCAGAACATGAAGAAGCTATTTCGAAGCCATGCTTTGGCCCTACCAGTCTCGCCCGCACCCTTCTATACGTATCCAAGATGGAAGCAGAGTAGTCGATACTGACTTCTTTCTTCTGTACTAGCTTCATTTTTCTGACCACTGAAACGTAAACGTATCTGCTTAGGACTTGTTTACAGCCTGCTTCAGTAGCTTCCTTAGCAAGTCATCAATAATGTGCTCACTCGCAGGCGCACTAACACCATGATGATTTGCTGCCACGCAAGTTGGGTGCAACCGACACTAGCATCGCCTGCCGTATCCTGGGACCCCTTTTGGTCATGCCCAGGGACTTTGAAGTTATGCAAAGGAGCTCGTGGTGACCCCTTTCTTGCGCCCGGGGTCACACTAGGCTGATCATGGTATTACCGCATATCCTCTGGTATCAAGTGAATGTTGGGGTTGGCAGAGGTAAAATCACTTTAGCACTCGTTTCCTCTTGGTGTCATGATACAGTATCATTGCAGCAAACAGATGACACATGCCCACATGGGTAGTAAGGTCCGAAAAAAAAGGGTCTCGTCGAAAATCACCAATGCAACGGGATCATGACGGTTGATGTTGAGCAATGCCGCACTGGCTCTTTTTTCGCCGAGGTACTTGCAGATGAGATATTGCGAATGCGCGTCGCATCGCAATCTCTGCTGCCTTTAATGCGACAAGTCTGTATAGAGCAGCATGTGCTCCCCGCCTATTGCGTGCCTTTTGCCAGGTTGAGTGAGGAAGGAGGGCGTGAGTAAATAGAGAGTACTGGTAGAGTTGACACTGGCGAATATACCGAGTACAAAGATGACAATGGAACGCAAAATGCTACTCGATAAAACGGGCGGTCTGGTCAGAATTCCCGGCGAGCAAGCTGACGGGCTGCTCGAATTCATCAAGTGCCGATGAGTGGCTGGCACGGAGAAGGTCTTGTTCTTGTCTTTGATAGGAATGCTGCCAGGACGGTGGGTATCTTGAAGATTTTGGTTTGGAACTAGTTAAGGTCTCAGCAATTAGGTTATCTCTGAGCTTACGAATAATGAGTTAAATGATCAGAGGCGCAGTTAATAAGTAACCAGAAGGCACAAGGTTTTAAGCAACGTATTCTATATTATATATAGAGAATAAAAAGAAAGAACCTTAGGGAAAAGGTACCTAGTTTTATATATATATTAGGGCATATAGTAAGTACCTTTTCCCCTTATAGGTTTCTAATTAATAGCTAAAACTATAGTGCCTTACTAGCTACTATAGCCTATATATACTACTCCTACTATAGCTTTAATATACCCCCTAGCTAAGGCTATTATTTATAATAAAGGCTATATTAAAGATAGATTTTATAATATTAAGGTCTTTTTCCTACTTAATTAAGCTCTTAAATAATACTTTAAATAATTATTTATATATATATAAGCCTAATAGTAATATCCTAACCTCTCTTTTTTTACTAGCTTATAAGTAATAATATAAGTACTTAAGTAAGAAGAATATAAGTAATAAGCTTAATATAAAATCTATAAGCTTTCTTCTTATATATTATTTTCCTTTCTCCCTAGTATTATTATATATAATAGCCTATACTAACTTAATTTTTAAAAAGTCCCTTTAAGGTAAAAAGACTACTAGCACTATATATAGTACTATTATCTACTATAAAGAAGCTTTATAACTAGCTATAGAGTATAAAGCCTATGCTATATATCTTCTACTTACTAGCTAAGTGCTTAACTAATCTTTATATAGTATATCTATAACCTCGCCGCCGCTGCCCTTAATATCTTAAAGGAGGAGGAGGAGGAAGAGAAAGAGGAGGAAGAAGTTAGGCTAGGGATAGATACCCCGTTTTAGGACCAACTCCGCGCCACCGCCACCGCTAGACCTACCACTGCCACTACCACTACCGCTAATGCCGCTAAGGATAGTAAACCCTAACTAGGCAAGCCACGCTCTATCCCTTATAATAGGTGCGTGCGCTTATACCTAGCTAGTAAAAACCTAGTTAAGCGGGCTAGTATCTACTAAGACACTATTAGTAGTAGCTTTAAGCGCTACTAGTATTATTTTAGTAAGTATATATACTATCCTCTATATATTCTTATACTTAAATAATTATTCTAGCTATTAATATTAATACTAGTAATCTCTAGGCTATACTTTTTACTTAGGCTCTATAAGCCTTAATTAAAGTAAAGACTTATAAGAGTATAAGTCTTAATTATTTAATACTCTACTAGAATAACCACTAATTATTTATAGTACTAGGGTAAGTACTATAAGGCCTTATATCTTATTTTTAAGTTATTAGAGGATCACACTAAGGGGTGTAAAGATATGTTTTTAGGCCTAGAGGCTAAGGAGGAGGTGGGTAACACTAAGTCACTCCGTAAGTATACTTTTACTATTTTTAGTAAGGTAATAGATAAAGTCCTACTAGAGTAGGTGTTTTTTATAAGCTAAAAAGCCCTTTTTAATATATTATTTAAATAAAAGAAATCTAGTTACTACTTCCTTATATATTAATTACTTACTTACTTATAATTATTCTCTTTACCTCTACTATATTTATATAGGCTTTCTATAATATAAATAGCTATTTAGATAGGTTCTTTATTAGCCTATCTATAAGTATATCTTTTATTACTATAAATATTAACTTAAATCACCTACTTAGATATTCCTATTTAAGCTAAAGATTATATAAATTAATATACTTAAGATATATATTTATATATTTATTTATAATAATAACTAATTAAATTATCTATTAATTATTATAAAATATCTTATATAGTACTAGTAATTATATATATATAAGAGCAAATAGTCTATATAGTGTAAGTACCTCCTTAGCTATATAAGATAAAGCTAAAAGCTTAGCTTCTATAGTTAAAGTTATAATAGTTATTTAATATAATAACTTCTAGTTAATTAGTCTACTATATAAGAGGATAATATATCCTTACGTTAATTAGCGTATTATAAGGTTATTTATAAAAGACATATTACTCGCTATTATAATAATATATATTTTATTATTTATTCTAAAGTATAGTAATAATTCCTTTATAGTATATAAATACTATATAACGCAAATTACTATACTTATATAGGTAGGTAATAGATTAGTAAGAAACCTATATAAGAAGGAAATAGTAAAAGTGATATTAATTTATATTATAACTACTATATATAATAATAAGCTAATAATTACTTAATAGTCCTTTATCTTATATTTTATAGCTATTCTTTTATATAGTAGAAGCTTAGTAGTAGGTAGAGGGGTCTCTACTATATAGAGGTTATTATTATACTTAAATTTATATATTAACTTTTTAATATAAGCTTAGTATAATAGGTAGATATACCTATTACTTAGGTCTCTTACTATTTTAATGCCTAGGAACTAGGTAGCTAGGCCTTATTTATATAATATATATTTTACCTTAAGTCCCTCTACGATCACCTAAAGGATTAAAATATATTCTAGCTAGGTAAGGGCTAGAATATTATTAACGTAGAATATAATAAACACTTATTAATTAGGTATATATAGTACGTAGGGATCCTCTAAGTATTATATAAGGCTAAGCTCTTTAAAGGTACTAGATAGTTCCTAGAACTAGAGGTATAGTGAGTTATAGAGCCTATATAGGGCCTAGTAGATAAGTAGGACTTTTCCTAGCTCCTTAAACCCTTCTAGTA
>JAEIJG010000152.1:0-47570 GCA_037289395.1 Beauveria scarabaeidicola | reverse complement strand
AAAGTTAATAATATAGTCTTTTATTAACTACTTCTCTATACTACTCTCTTCTATCTAAATCTATCTCTACCTATAATCTTACTTCTATATACTTACTTATAATTATAATATTTTTACTTATAATAGATATTATAAAAAGTTAATTACTTAAGGTTTTATAAGTAACTTATTAAATAAGATTAATTAAAATATAATAATAACTTATTCTTAATCTATAATTAGTCTATTTTTTAAGTAATAAGTTAGGTTTAAATATTATAAGGTAATAATAAATAATATCTATTATATAAGGAATTATTAAGAGTAAAACTCTTAAAACTAATTACTTAGAATTACTTAAATTAATTAATAAAGAACTAGACTATCTAGTTATAAGAAATCCCCTTCCTTATATATCTATCTATCTCTTTATTATAAAGTTAGATTACTTTAGATTATTAGTAATCTAAGTAATCTATTATCCTATAAATTACTACTAGCTTACTATAATTTATAGTAATCTAACGTGCTATTAGATTATTACTAGCTTACTATAATCTACGGTGATCTAGTCACGTGACTAGTTATCCTAATTAAGTGACTTATAGGCGCCCGCCTAGCCGCTCCTCTAGGCCGCCTCCCTAGCTGCCCTGCGTATTCCTGCGCTTTCCTTCGTTCGTAATAAATAGCTACTAGTATTAAAGTTAATAGAATTAGTTAAATTAGGTAAGTCTAAAAGAGTATATAGATTATAGCGTGCGTGTACGTAAAAATAGAGGTACCACGCTAGTGTGGTGCTAGTAGAGCGTCACGTGCTCCTGTGTCCCTAGCAAAATGCAACTGTGCCCCTAGCAATACTCTATGTAAATACCCGGTAGCTAGTAGCTAGTTTCAACTAGCTATTAATTTAGTAGCTGTTGATTGCGACTGGCGGTGAATTAAGACTAAAATATTTATTGCTAAAACGAGCTGATACATCGGGGATTAAATAATATTCCTATGCACTGCACCACAGGCCCCAACATCACTCTCCAATGCTGCTGCATATTGCTGTTCAAGGCCTGGTAATCCTCAGTCTCTCAAGGACATCGTGCTAGCACTGTTCCCATCTTGGAGTATGAGATGCCGGTTTCTGATGGCGAAGGCACAAAGTCTTCGGGTTTTAAGCCTGCCTTTTTCTGAAACACGCAGATAATATCAGACCCCCCAAACTGAAAGTATGAGATTTCATCACCTTTCTCGACATGGTCTCCCACTTTGATTTCTAGTTTCACCGATGAAATCATGGCCATGCCAATGGGTAGCACCGCGACTTTGCCCAACACTTTGTTCTGAATGACAACGACGCCTCTGGTTTGCAGAAACTGGTAGCCGGGGGAATTCGGCATGCGCGGTTCCACATCACGCACAGGGTTACCGTCCCCGTCAACCTCGAGATACGCTGTGCCTTGGATGGTTCTTGCCTCAATGACCTGGCCAGAAACCGGTGCGTGCTGACGATGGTAGTTGTACGGACTCAGATATGCATGCATCCAAACACCTCCTTCGAAATCTTTGGCGTTATCGCTGCCCTGGAGCAGCGACGAAAGAGTCCATGAAAGGCCCTTTATGATGACTGAGCCATCCACCCCAACCTTGACGATACTCTGACGTTCTAATGAGTTATCAAATGTGCAGTCGGCTGGATATACAATAACTTTGTCGTTGCCCTTCGCGATCGGCCTTTTGCCTTGTTTCAGCTTCCGGGCGAAGAAATCGTTAAAGGTTCGGAAGCCTCCTGGAGGAACGACGGCGTCGTCGTAACTGTATTGTGGCGAGGCTTTAAAAGTCTCCAGCGATGCTGAGGTGATGGACTCGGGCGTATCCATGAATTGGCCAACGAGTTGCGTGTAAACAACGATCCAGGATGAGAGGCAAGTGAGATCTTTTCCTGTCTGGTCGGGTTTGATTGGATTTTGGAGATGCCCAAGCTCTCCTTGGTCAAAAACGAAGTAGAAGATGCAAAGGATGTTGTAGATGTAGGTGCCGTCCTGCGTCTCAGTCGGGGTCCATTTGAGAAGGTTATTGGCAAACGACAAGAAGGAAGATTCATTGGTAATGCGCAGCTGCTGCGTAAGATGGGGAAATATTTTGCAGGCCGTTTTAACCGCCTTATCCAGTTCACCTGGGCAAACCGCGTTCAAATAACCCGTAAGCAGCGTAATGATGGGGCTAAATTTGTTTGAATTGGCAGGGAGAGGTGTAGTGTTGGTGGTGAGATGAGACGACATATTGACAGGGCTTTGTTGGAAGTATCAGACCTGACGGAAGCAAAATATCTGTCAGTTATAGATATCAGTAGAATTGTTTGAGCTGTGTGTTTGAATGTACTGACATGAAATATATATCTACTTGTCGGAACCTTGTGTCTCACCTTGGTAGACTCACTGGTTGTCACCACTTGCAAGTGAGTGCGGGCACCCGTCATGCAGCAAAGGAAACCAGCAATTGCCAAAGAGGTCAGCCCAATGCATAGCGTCAAGACATGACGGTGCACAAATGCAATGGCTATTGTTTGTGGCTATTCCATGCAAAGGTTCCCTGCATAACCTCGGGTCTAAAAAAAAAGAGACAATGCACTGCCGTATGTGGTTTGCTCTGCTCAACGTCCCGGCAAAAGTGGTTATACACGTCTTGGACTTCTGCAGAGTCTCAGAGTTCAGCCGCGTCAAGTTGCCAAGGGTCTTTGTCATACCTCATCATAGGCGAGCAAATCGAGAGCTCGACTTGCTTATCGGGCACAAGGAAGAGTCTGCCGTGACTGTTGTTCAACTTGGCATACCATGGTGTCCGCGGCGAGATATAACTCTGACGGCAAGGCACCATGGTTTGAGAAGAGTAGAAGCTCCTCCAAAAATCGTCCTTTTTTCTGGCTGTCATTTCTCTGCTAGCTCTGCCATCAAAAGTGCACGTCTTTCGGTCTGCAACAACCCCGACTTCTACAGTACAAAAAAGCTCAGCCAGCCACGATCTAAGACGACTGAGACGACTGAGACGAATCGGCTCATGCACAGTCACGTACGACCCAAGGCACTACGCCTTGTAACAGGATGAAATTGCAGGAATCCTGTGCCGTGCAAGCCAATCGTGCGATGCCGCGTGACCTGAGTGAGCTCTGCTCTGTTCAGCGAGCTAGTCATCTTGGCAGAAACTGTTTACCTATTCTGTCCAATAGCACTCGGCCAATTTGCTCGCTGCTTCTTTCGTGTATTATATCTGTTGCAGCCACCAGCTGCAGCCACCAAATGCAGCGCTCTCATTAGCTCGCTACGTCGAATGACCCACAACTGTATAATAGACCTGTAACTCTCGATAGGGCAAAGGTGGCCCTAAGCAAGCAAGAACATTAACACCACAGAACCCCTACGTATTATACTATATAACCCCTTATAATACTAATACTAATTAGTAGTTATAAAACTATAGATAGTTAGGAATTATTAAGAAGAGATAAGTTTTTTATTTTAATATAAAAATATTATATTACTAAATAAGCTAATTTAATAGATCTAGCTATAAATATATTACTCCCTTATAGAGTTTTCTTAAATATAACCTTTTCCTAAAAAAGATCTAGTAACTATTAAGTTATTAATTCCTAAGGGATTTAATTATCTTATTTTATTATAAGAAATTAAAATTATTAAATTTATTTATTAATATATTATCTTTATTATAATAAAGTAATAGAAATATAGATAATAAGGGGGCCCTTATATATTTAAGAACTATTACTAAATATATAAAATTTATTTTAAGTAATTAAGAAGATATAGAACTATTAATAATTAATATACTTATTACTACTATTATTTAAATTAATAATACTATTATTAATTTTATTTATATAAATAAAGATAATAATCTAGGAGGGATTTTTATATATATTATTAAAGACTTTACCCTTTAGATAATAATAACCTTTACTAGGGGAAACCTACTTATTATCTATAGCTTTTATAACTAGCTATATAAATATAGTATCTATATAGTTAAGTAGTTAAGATACTTAATTATAAAGGTACTTAATAATCTATATAAGAAAGAAAAGATACTAAAATAAGATAATAATTAGCTACCCTAAGTTATTCTTAAGAGAAAAGTAATAGAGGCTATAGCTACTAGAGTAACTACCTTTAGGGCTAATAATAATATATACTAACTAGAGATAGGTTAAAGCTAAGGCTAGGACGCTAGTAGCTAACTATAAATTATTAATATCCCTTATAAGCTTAAGTAATTAGTAAAGAGTTACTTAGACTATAAGAAATACTCTAGTAAGAGAGATAAATTTATTTATATTAAACTTAATATCTTTTATAATAAATATAACTACTTTAAAGTACTAGAAGTAATATAAGTAAGAGTACTACCTATTATACTAATTAGTGCTACTTCTAAGTACTATATAGTATAATTATTTTACCTTAGGCTAGATTATAATAGTCTTATATTATATATTAAGTAATACTTTAAGTCACTAATTATAATAAAGAGATATTATACTAAATAATATACCCTTAGTCTTTAGAAAACTATTAATAAAAGCCCTAATAAGCTTATAACTAAATATATTAATTATATTATTAACTAAATTTAGAAGTTATACTATAGCCTTAACTAAGAAAAAGGTAATAATAATAATAAGAAAAAAGAGGCTCTCTATAGTACTATTATTAATATTAAAGTCTATACTATAATATTAATAAAGCTAGACCTAATATTTAATAGCCTTACTACTAAGCTTAGGTAGGTAGCTAATTTATATAAGAAGAAGAAGGCCGCTAGTTACTAGGCCGCCTTTATTATTAATTAAGAATACTATAATTATCTAGTTAATAATAATAGCCGCTACCCTGCCTATAATAATTAACGCTAATAAGCCCTAAACACCTATAGTAATACCCTAGGTAATTCTAGCTAATTTAGAGGGTATACTAAGAAGTGCTATGTGTGTGGTAAAACTAGCTACTAGTTAATAAGGCACTCTAACTCTAAGCGTGCTATATCCTATAATACGTGGTTTAAAAAGAAGAACTATAGATTACTACTAATAGAGAAGAGATTCTAGTTATTCTTAACTAAATTTAAAGGGGATAAGTACTCTAATAAGGTAAATAAGCTACTAGAGTAGATATATATTACTAACCTCTTTAATAATAATAATTATAATAATAAAAATAAACTTAATAAGAATTTCTTTACCTTATTAATAACTATTACTAATAACTTCCTTATAACTAATATACCTACCCTAGGTGAAGTTACTATTATACTTACTAACTCTACTACCCGCTATACTCTATTAGCTAACTAACTAAGCTAACCTAGTAGCTATAATTACTATACTATTACTATACTTATACTAGACCTAGGGATAACTCTAGAATATAGTAATATTTATATATTAATATTAAGATATTATAAGTAGAGTTTTTAAGAGATTCTACTAGATATAAGTGCCTTAGGTAACTTAATAGTAGGTATACTATAGGTTAAGGCACTACTAAGAATAATACTATACCTTAAGATTAAGGATACTCTTATATTAATTATTAAATTTAGCGCTAACTCTACTATATCTAAAGGTAGAGTTTATATACTAATAAGCCTAAGAATAATTAACTTTAGAATTCTATTAATACTAATGCCTTTTTTATTCTTATTAACTAATATAGATAAGATAAGGGTTAAATTTAATAACCTAAATAACCTATTAATCTAAGGTAATAAATAGATTTTAGTTATAAGGTAATAAGGCTACCCCTAGTAGTAAATTAATACTACTAAAAGTATAGCTTTTATACTCTCTAAGACCTAGCTCTACTAACTATATTAATAATTTAAGTACCTCTCTATTAATTAACTAAGCTAAATCCTAAAATATATTAATAAGGAATTTAATCTTAAGTTTATTAGGAAGATTAATAAAGTATATTATTACTACTAGATAAATATATAAGCGCTTAGCTAATTTAAATTTACCCTTAAAGATAACCCTAAGTTTAACTTTAAGATAATTATAGATATCTTCTATATCTAAGGACACCTAGTACTTTATATAGTTAATTCTACTATAGTGTTCTAGATTACCTAATTCCTAGCACTAACTAGCTAGAAGGCTTAAAATATATTTAATATAATTAAAGAATACTAGATAAATATATATATTAGTCTACTAGACTATATTATATATAATACTAGTAAGAACTTCGCTTTTATTAAATTTAAGGAGTATATAAAGTCCTTAAATATCTAGACTTATAAAGCCCTTATTAAAGCTTATAATACTATTAATAAAGTAAAAAGGTACTATAAAGTCCTTTACTATATTTATAAGATCCTTAATAAGGAAATAGGTAATAATATAATATCTAATTAGAAATTATAAGTAATTATTAAAGCTATTAATAATACTACTAGACCTAATAATATTATACTAACCCTACTAATATTTAGAGTATATCCCTAATTAACTAATACCTCTTTACCTAATATATCTATCTCCTACTATACTAAAGTTATTTAGAAAGCTATTAATAAAGTTAAAAAGCTCTTAACTAAGAGGTAAATAAAAGATACCCTTAGAATAAAAAATAGTTTAGTTACTAGCTATATTAGAAGTCTTCCCTTATAATTAGAAGTATCTATATTCTAAGAAAAAAGTAGCTAGTAGAGGCTATATAGACTTATTATTATATATAGAGAGATATATACCTTAAATATATTATATAACCTAGTTAATTTCTAGTTAATAATTATTAAGCTATACCTAAGAGAGGCTCTAGCTCTTACTACTAGTAAACCTAGGCCTAGCGCTATTAGAAGAAGTAGTATAAAGGATATATTAATTACCTTTACTACTAATAGCGCCTTAGCTAGAAGAAGTAGTATAGAGGGCACGTTAATTACCTTTACTACTAACGGCGCCCCTACTAGAAGAAGTAGTAAAGAGAGCGCTATAATTACTCTTACTACTAGTAAGCCTAGCGCCACTAGAAGAAGCGGTAGAGAGAGCGTTATAACTACTCTTACTACTAGTAAACCTAGCGGTAATAGAGGTATAGTAAGAGAGGAAGTAGAAGAGAGATTAGAAGGGGGGCTAGTACTAAGGAGGTTAATATAACTAGGATATAGTAAATATAGCTAGAATAGGGCCTTCTTAGTTAAATCTATCTTTAATAAGGCTTTTTTTAATAAGATATCTTATAATAAATCTATACTTAATAAAGCCTTTTTAGTAAAAGCTCTTTTTAATAATACCCTCTTTAATAAGGCTTTTATTATTATTAAAAAATAAATTAACTAAGAGCTAGTTACTAAGCTATAAGAGAAAGGCCTAATAACTATACTAGGCTAGTTATTTAAAAAGTCTAACTTTAATAAGGTTAGGTAGTTATTTAATAGAGGTGTCTTTTAATTTAAATAATATAATAAAAATAAATATAGCTAGTATTACCTTTTTAAGGTATAAATAGTATATAAGATAAAAGGTAAAGGTATTAATAAGCCTTATAAGAAATCTTACTTTATAATTTATAATTATAATAACTAAGGTAAATTTATTATATTAATAGAATTACTAATAATCTAGAGGAATAACTAGTAGCTACTTATTATACTAGCTCCCTTACTTACTTAAAGAAAAATTAGCCTTTAGATAAGAGATATTACTTAGATATATATATAATTAAATACCCTACTCTAATAAGTTATCCTTATAAAGCTATTATAATAGCTTTATAACTAGTACCTAAAGGGTATAATTATAAGGGTAATTAAGCCTTTATATAATATCTTAGAAGTAAGCACCTACTAATAAGTAACTTACTTAAAGTACTATTATAAGTAACTTAATATAATCACTTTAACCTTTAACCTATACCTTATAATCTTTATAGGAGATAAATTTAGCCTTATAGGAATATAAATAGATAATATAATAGGCCTAAGTAATAAGAATTTTACCTAACTTAAGGATAAGAAGCTTATAGCTACTAGATTTACTACTAAACTAAAGGAATTCCTTATAATAAAAACACTATTACTTTTTAATAGTTACTAAATTACCTTAGGCTCTAATAACTCTATTATAATTACCTAAAAAGGGCAAGCTAATAGGTTAGCTCTCCTAATAATAAAGTAAGAATATATAAAGTAATAAGCTTATAAAGTATACCTATTAACTATTTACTAGCTAGAAGCTATATATAACCTCTTTATAGTAGCTTAGTAAAAGGAGCTAAATAATAATAATTTTAAGTAGCTTTATTACTATTTATAATAGTAGATAGATAATATAAAGAGAAGGCTTTAATATATCCCTATTAACCTTACTAGGGCTAAGCTCTTTACCTTTATTAATAGATTATTTACTAATAATAAAGACTTAAGCTCCTAGCTAAGTTATATTATTATCTTAGGTAATAAGGAATAAGTTAATAACTAGAGCCTCCTAAGGGGTAATATTATTATATATAGCTTAACTAAATTAAAGAGAGTAATATAAAGTACCTTAGTAAGTAAATTATATAGTATAATATAAGGAGTAGATATTATATATACCCTTAATTTAATACTAGTAATAATAACTAAGAGGCTTAGCCTCCTAAAGATCTTAATAATTCTAATAACTAATTCCTTCTTACTATATAAATACCTAATTAAATTAGATATTATAAAAGAGAAATAACTTATAATTAATATTATAATACTCTAATAATTATATAAATAAAGAGAGGTATATAAGATAAAATAGATTAATAGTAGCTATAACCTAGCTAATATTATAATAAAGGTATTATTAAATCTAATATTTAAAAGCCTTATTAATATAAATAAGATTAATATTAAAATATAAAGATAAGTAGCTTATAATAATATAAAAGAATAATAACTAGAAAAGAAGGTATAAAGGCTAAAGGTATAAAGGTATAAAGGTATAGAGTAGAAGAAGGATATACTAGATATATATATATTAGAAGAATTTACTTTTTATTATATTTTTAATAAAATTAAGCTAATTTAGCTTAAATTAAGGAATTTAATAATTTTTAGCCTTAAAAGAGAAAGACTACTAGTATTATAGCTACTAGCTATAGCCACTAAATATAGCGCTCTTATTAGCTCGCTACGTTAAATGACCTATAACTGTATGATAGACCTGTAACTCTCGATAGGGCAAAGGTGGCCCTAAGCAAGCAAGAACATCAACACCACAGAACCCCTACGTATCGTACCGTACGACCCCTTGTGATACCAACAATATCTATCTTCTTGCTTGTTTCCAACACCGGTCGAACTGTAGACGCGGGCAGGTAGGGCTACCCGACGGCCCAACAGTCATTCTGTTGTCTCGGGTCACTTATTCAGCCTCACTCTCGCATGCCCAGTACTACGCACACCTGCAAAGCTGTCGCAGCGCTCGTGGCCTTGACAAGGTCTTTGATATCACTCAGTCGCAGAAAGAAAACCATATCAAACAATTACCTGAGATTTGTTGATTGCGACTGGGAACATATTGGCACGCGTGAGAACTGAGCGCCGGAGATCAAACGGAGCTGTAAAATTGAGGCTCGTCATTTGATAGACTTTTAGCTCGAGGAAAAAAATTCATGCTCACTTGCAATGACAAAGTAGGCAATATCGTCGGCAACCCACTCGAGACCCATGCACTGGTCTCGAAGCCCAAGGTTCGTGCTGTTGTCTCTCAGTATCTCGGCGCCGCCCAGGAAGCCAAAGCCTTCCCACGCGGTAGTTGACGCCGGCAAAGATGTACTTTTGGTTCTGCCGTCGCTGCCCTGCCTAGGAGTGGTGGCAGCAGAATATCAGTGGTGTTGGGCGGCATCTGCGGACAGCTGGGCGCGGGTTGCGTGGCGTTGAACGCACCGAGCTCGCGGGTGAGTCTCCTCGGCGGTTGTAGACGAAGATCATTAATCGGAGCGTCTGGATAGGGGATGCCGTTGAAGCTTTCGACGCCGGTGACTTTTCTAATAATGGTGCCGCCCGAGGTGCTGCGACAGCGAGAATGGGCAGACGGCGAGAGCTGCAACGTTGAATCTGATCGCGTCGGTTGATCCCTCGGGAAGTGAATAGCTGGATGAGACGCCAGCCGGCTGATTTCACTCTTAAATGTTGGGGAACACTGCTACTATATTATACATATAAGATGTCTTACGCTTGGAGATCCCTTCACATGGAAGACAAAAGTAATCATCGACTCGCACCCTGTATATTGCAAATCTATGACTCGCCACTCTGTAACTATAATATGTTGTAATTCGATTGATTACTGACACGCCCAGCTGCCGAACAAAAAAAAAGGAATTATGGAGGGTTTTTATTGGAGAGTAATTTGATTCGCGAGAGATTGTACATGACGTGGTAGTTGTCCGCATCCAGCCGTGGAGCCGATCTTCATCAAGAAATGCCATACGGTGCGCATCAACCTCAAATGAGGCGGAAATGTTTTTACTAAAAGTGCTTACTCTTCTGCGGCGCAGACGATCCAGTTCCCACGGGTGTTACTTCAGCTTTCAGCCTTCAACTTCACCGCGACAGCCTACAGGATTTGGCTTCAAGACATTTTTCGCCGAGATATGTTGTTCAGACATTTTCTTGAAACTCACAGTCCTTCCCACGCGTACGGCACTGGAAGATGTACTGCATGTGGCTGATCAGATACGCGGGGCCACCAAAGACAGATCTGATTCGGGATACCACCTTACAACAGTACTGTCTTATTGGGCGGCACCGTTTGCCGTTACTTGACGTAGTTGGAGGCTAGAATCAAAATCAGCTACCCCAGTGATTCCGTCTGCGCCTATGACGGCTCAATGGCGGATACCCCAGAAGTTGTGTTGGGAGCCATACGCTGATGACTTTGCTCGCAAAGGCGATGACTTCAACTACGTTCCAAGTGTGACGACTGGAACATTTCCTCAAGCGCGTTGGTGAGGGATCAAGGGGCGTCTCCTACACTGAAACCTGCCAGCCTGGTAAACCCCCCCGCACCCTGATTGTAGAGCAGATCGTAACTCATCCTCAATCATAAGCAGGCAGATAATTTAAAGGCAGGAAAAGCATCCACAAGACGTTTCTTTCGGGATTTTGGACCTGATACAGCACTAGTCTTAGCCACCGCAGTTCATGCCCCGAGAGAATGGAAAGATCTCAAACAAAAGGCGGGTTTTTGACCAAAGGAGCGAGTGACTATCTGGGGCCAGTCAGCAGGCTCCATCTCGGTGTTTGACAAGATGGCGGTGTACAAGGGCAATGCAAGCCATAAAGGGAAGCCGCTTTTCCGCAGAGCTATTATGAACTCGGGCAGCGTGATCACCACGGAGCGCGTCAACTCGACGCGGGCAAAGGCCATCTTTGACGCCGTCGTCGATGCGGCCAACAGCACGTATACGACTACGTCTAGCTTAGAGTGTCTTGGAGACGCCCCGTTTGAGACGTTCTACGTGCTGTAAAAATTCGTTCCACGCATACTGGATAACTCTTCGCTTGGTCTCTCCTACTTGCCGCGACCAGACGACGACCTGCTGATTGACAGCCCTAATGTTCTTGCCAACACGGGCAGGTACTATGCGGTTCCCGCCATCCTCACCGACCAGGAGGACGAGGGAACACTATTTGCTTTTGCCCAGAGGCATGTCACCAGTACCTATAGTCTTATAGACTATCTCTTGGAGACATTCTTCAGCAGAGCAACGCGGGAGCAGGTTGCCAGTCTCGTGGCGACATACCCTGATGAGTCGGCCGCTGGTCGTCCGTTCCGGACCGAGAATCGCAACGAGTGGTACCAAAAGACGTACGGGACCGGCATCGGGTTTAAAAGAGTGGCGGCTATTCTGGGCGATTTTGTCTTTACGAATAAAGGAAAAGCTAGGCCGGAAGTCGGGCCAGGCAACTCCATATCAGTTGCGACGGCCCGAAGATTATGTGCTCGCAGATTGTGGCCAAAGACGGCAATGAACTAGTCAGATCCCTGGTGTAATTTGATCCCTCCTCAAAGGATTGTAAGCGAGACCAAAACCTCGAACCGCTAGTTTTCCTTTTTTTGGCTTGGAGTTGTCAATCGAAGGGGAAACAGAGTATTTATTAGTCACGTTGTCACGTAAGTAGAAGATAAGCCCAGATCGGTGGGCATGTCCCTGTTAAACGCTGCAAATTGCCGGTTTTGATCAGCCCAGGGATCCATGGAGCATTTTCAACGATTCAATTTACTCTCTTCCTTAGATGCTGTTCTGTCTTTCCATTCCTGTTATCGCAAGTCGGTACAGCTAGAGAAGCTCAACATTTAGCGCCCGCACTGGGCTCCACCACCCTGTCCGATCGCCGGCGGCACAAGTCAGAACCTCAAGTCATACGTGAACCCTCCCTATCTCTGGCAACCACAGCATCTCTGTCAGCCCATTGAGCTCTGTTTTCTCCGCTTCACACCCCGCGCCTCTTTTCTTGCATCTGTGCAGCTCGGGCATTCATCAATTGGAGCTAACGCGGCTCGCCATCATCACCACCACCACCACCTCCTCCTCCTGCTCCTCCTCCTTCCGCCTCACTCGGAAGGCCAAGCGACCATGAGCCCCTCCTCCCCTGCTCTCCGCAGCGTCGCCGGCGGCGCCGCACGCCACCTGCAGCAGCGCTCCTACTCATCGACGGCGGCGGCGGCCGCCGCCGCCGCGCCCAGGCATCTCATGTCAATTGCCGACCTCGCGCCGGCCGAGTTTGCCAACCTCGTCAGGCTCGGCTCGGCGCGCAAGACGCAGGTCAAGTCGGGCGCGGCGCCGGCGACGCTCCGCGACGGGCTGGCAGGCCAGACTGTTGCCATGTTGTTCAGCAAGCGCAGCACCCGCACGCGCGTGTCGACAGAGGCGGCCGTCACGATGCTGGGCGGCCATCCCATGTTTCTGGGCAAGGATGACATTCAGCTAGGTGTATGTTGGCCCTCTTGCCGCTTGAGAAGAAAGAGCAAATCCGCTGCTGACAGGTTTTTCTGGGCTAGGTGAATGAGTCGCTGTACGACACGTCAAAGGTCATTTCGTCCATGACCTCCTGCATGGTCGCCCGTGTCGGCCCGCATTCCGACGTCGCCGGGCTGGCCAAGGACTCGAGCGTGCCCGTCATCAACGCTCTGTCGGACGACTTTCACCCCTTGCAAACGATTGCCGATTTCTTGACGATGCACGAGACGTTTGCGTCGTCGAGCGCCACGTCTGGCGGCAGTCTCGGCCTCGAGGGTCTCAAGGTTGCCTGGGTCGGCGACTCCAACAATGTGCTCTTTGACCTGGCCATCGGCTGCGTCAAGATGGGCGTCGACATTGCCGTCGCCTCGCCCAAGGGCTACAGCATCCCGGACACCATGAAGGCCGTCATCGCCGCCGCCGCGCATGGCGTCGCCTCGCCCGGCAAGCTGACGGAGACGACGGTGCCGGAAGAGGCCATCAGGGACGCCGACGTTCTGGTGACGGATACCTGGATCTCCATGGGCCAGGAGAGCGAAAAGAAGAAGCGCCTGGATGCGTTTGCAGGCTACCAGATCACCAATGACTTGGCCAAGCGCGGTGGCGCCAAGGAGGGCTGGAAGTTTATGCACTGTCTGCCACGACACCCGGAAGAGGTTGCGGACGAGGTATTTTACAGCCCGAGGTCTCTCGTATTCCCCGAAGCCGAGAATCGTCTGTGGGCTGCCATCGGTAAGTGCTCAGTCGCATTCGTATAGATGATCTTTATCGTATTAACCATCCGTTTTAGCCGCGCTAGAAGGCTTTGTTGTCAACAAGGGCAAGTTTTAGGTAGTGTGATGCATGATATTTAGGTACATAGCGAAATAGGAAAAAGCATTCAATATGTCACAATTTGCATTTTAAACAAGATCTAGATAGGGACCAGTAGTGGTAACAAAAAAGCTATTAAATCCAACCGATTACGCCATGATCCACTTGGCTGTGCATGCCACTTTATGCATCTCCCGTAATGTCTCGATTAACCGGGGGGGAGCTGGCTGGCGTCGACAATCTCGTCAGCATCGAGGGTGAGCTGCTCCTCGTTGGGTCCCTTGAGAGGGGATCGGGGTAGGGCCATGAGGCCGGTACGGGCAGACTCCAGAATGCCGAAAGGAGCGACGAGCTTGAGGAAGGAGTCGATTCTGGAGGGCTTGGCAGAGCTAAACACAACTGTGAGCGAGAGAATTGCGATAGACTGAAACTACATCATGACTTACACTTCAACAATGCAGCTCACGGTACTAATGTCGAGCACCTTGCCGCCAAACTGGTGCGTAAAGTAGGTAATGGTCTTGAGATGCTCGTGCTTGTGGCGGAGGGCCTCGGAGGCAGCCAGCTTGCTGGGGTGAAAGTCGCGGGCGGCGCTCTCCTCGAGGGTCTGCTGGTTCTCGTGGTTGAGCTCCGGGTCGGCGGCGGCGGCCTGGACGTCGCCGGTGGTGATTTCGCGGTGGTGGGCGAGTAGCTCCTCAAAGTACTCGGGGCCGAGGATGTTAATCTTCGCGAGAAGCAGCTCGCGTTGGACTAGGGCGGCGCTGGAGTAGTCGAGGACGGCCCAGACGGGAACAAGGTCCTCGAGCTGGCGGCGGGCTTGCTCGACGACACCGTCCTGCCCGGTGAGGACAATGGTCATGCGGGAGAGGTCCTCGACCTCGGTGTTGCAGACGACGAGCGAGTCAATGTTGAAGCCGCGGGCGGCGAGGATGCCAGACAGGCGAGAGAGCACGCCGGGCTCGTTCTGGACGAGGCAGTTGAGGATGTGGCGCTTGGGGGGCGCCATGCTGGGCGTGGGCGTCTCGTAGAGGATGTTGGAGACGGCGGCCTGGGCGGACCACGAGGGTGGCGTCTCGGTCAGCGGCAGGGGCGCCGAGCGTCGCCGCAGCGCCTTGTAGGCAATGGCAGAGGTCGAGCTGCTCGACGAGTTGAAGCGGACGGCGCGGGCGGCTGGGAGCGCGGTGGTGGTGCGCGCCGAGGCGGCCCATCGGAGCGGCGCTGCAAAGGATCGCATGGCAGCCATTGGTCCTTTCTTTCGCTTCCCTGGTGGTTGGTGGGAGGGCAGAACAGAAGGGAGGAATGACGCGGGGATGCGAGAGCAAAGGGGTGATGTTGACTCTGTAATTGGTGATGGACGAGGAAGAGGGCGAATCCTGAGTCAAGGCGGGTTCTGCTGTACTGGTCGTGAAAAAGGCTGCTGTAGCGGAGAGCTATCGGAGGGCTGGTGGAGCGGCTATCGTCTGGGGGAGCTCACACAATTGGCCAAGGCGCCGTAACTACAGATGTACCCCACGCTGGACAGGTGCTAGAGGTTGACAAAGGATGATTTTGTGTGTAAAATCACGTCTTACGGGTAGCTATGAGTCTACGGACTCTATTTTATCGAAATCATGAACAGTGGGTTTTCCTTACATGCTTTCGCCGGATTATGATTGCAAAGCGATATCGTAATACATGATACGTCCGTAGCACATTGCTCCGACACCGCAGACCAGGGTCCAAGTCGCCTACGAGCCCCCCACACAAAGCAAGGAACAAGTCCCGGAACCAAGGCTTTTTCCGGTTCCGTCGCGAGACACAGGCAACCAACCATTTGCCATCCCAACTGCTAAAAAGTCGAACCTGTAACGGTTTTGCTTCTACTTCCCGCCACAGCTTGAATTCTCCGGCCTATTTTTGCGCTACGTCCTTTGCTACGACTTCAAATCATCTTCATCGCTGCGTTGACCTTGGCAAAAACCCACCCCCCTTGATCGTTTCGTCCATCCTCCACGCGACAGTCTGAGACCCTGCCACCAACACATTACCACCATGGCCGACGCAGAGCCGCGCAAGCGTTCACGCTTCGATCAAAAGGAGCCCGATCACAAGAGAGCCTCGCGATTCGACCGCCGCTCGCGCTCCCCGTCGACTCGAAACTCGGAGACGAGAGAGCGTAGTCCGCTCCCGAGTAACACCGAACCCACAGCCGACCCAGCTGCCGCTGCGGGTATGTCGCAATAGTTCCCTTTTTGTTACCGGCTCACAGGCCGGTATGACCGCGTATTGACTCATGCTAACGTGTTTTTCCATAGCTGCTGCGGCCGCCAAGATTAATGCGCAGCTCCAGGCTCGCAAGGGCATCCAGCACGTCGACGTTCCACCCATCCTAGGCGCCACCAGCAATGGCACGCCCGAAGCCAGCTCAACTGCTCCCGAGGCGAGCAAAGGCGCGCCTGGCGCTCCGGGCGAGATGTATGTCTCGGACGGCGACTACATTCAGGACATAGAGGTCAACGACTTGCGAAACCGATACATGCTCATGAAAGCGCAGACGCAGCAAGCGGTAGGTCAATGGCAGTGCGCGCTGGTACAAACATCCTGCTAACTCGTCATTCAGATTCAGAAAGATACTGGAGCTGGTAAGGAATCTTCGCAGCCAGCCTAGCCTTGTGTTCTTACCCACTAACCTCCGTAGATCTCACTGTTCGAGGGAAATACTACCCCAACAAGAGCATGGCTACTGCTGCCGTAAGTATTCGAGGCGGATGCACGCTCGCCAAAGCTAACATCACAGGAACCTCCTTTATACCTCCACATCACCGCCAGAACAAAAGAGGTGCTGGAAGCTGCCGTCGCCAAGGTCAACGAGTTGATTGAGCAGGAGCTTCCCCAACTTGTCGATGAGCGCCGATTCAAGCGCCGCGAGAGAGAACAGCCGGAGAATGACGATAATAGCCGGGTAAGACCTTTGGTATTGCCACTTTGTCAATTGTACTAATAAGCCGCAGCGCAACAAATGGCCAGAAGAGAGCATCCCCGTAGGTCTGGAGCCTGTTCCTGGCTTCAACCTTCGAGCCCAGATTGTCGGTGCAGGCGGCTCTTATGTTAAGCACATTCAGCAAGAAACGGGATGCCGTGTCCAGATCAAAGGTCGCGGCTCAGGATACATTGAACGAGACACTAACCAAGAAAGTGACGAGGAAATGTTTCTTCACGTCGCGTGCGTCGCCATTTTACATCTGCCTTGACAACTCATTGCTGACCAGTTTCGTCTCACAGCGGCCCCGATCCAGCCATGGTAGAAAAGGCCAGGGATCTCTGCAAAGACTTGATTGAAAACGTCCGCGAGCAGTACGAAGAGTTCAGAAGCCGTCCGCCGCGCCAACATGGCGATCGTGGGGGCTACGGTGACCGTGGCGACCGTGGCTACGGCGGCGACCGTCGCGGCGGCTATAATGACCGCGGCGGTGACCACTACAGTGGCCGAGGCGGCGGTGGCGGCGGCGGCGACTCGTACTCTGGCTACGGCAGGCAAAGCTCGGACAGCGGCTCTAGAAATGCCGCTGCTGCTACGGACGCCTCTGCCAACGCGGACTACAACGCGCAATATGCTCAATACTACGCTCAGGCGGCTGCTAACGGCCAGGATCCCTACGCCGCTTATGGCGGCTACGCCAAGTAAGCCTAGCTACCCCCTTTCCTCTGAAGTTTGGCCGGAGTTTGCTAACATGATGTAGCTACGTTGCCATGTACCAGCAGTATTACGCTCAGTATCAGCAAGGACAAGCTGGTGCCGCACAGTCACCAGCCCCCGGGGCGTCGGCATCACCGCAACCTCCTCCTCCTAGTGACTCGGCGCCTCCTCCCCCTCCTTCCAGCGCCGCCCCTCCGCCACCGCCCTCTGGATCACCTCCCGGCGCTCCCGGTGGCTACAGCGCTGTCCGTATATCCCCGTAGCGACCTTACTTTCGCTCAAAACCCTGACTGACAGATAGCAGGTCCCTCCTCCGCCCGGTCTGTAAAGGAGACAGCTTCGAAAAGGCTGCTCTTGGGTTATGTAAAAATGATTTTTCGATACCTTTTGTTTTTGCTCACTGACTCTGCGGTGTTGCATGCCATTGACTTTTAGGGTCAGAAAGCTTACCACCTGTCGGTGCTGCGTCGTAGGGCAAGGGAAGAATGGAATGCAGACGAAGAAGAAGAAGGCACCCGCCCTCGCGAGGAGCCACGAGCTCCTGGTACTAAGTATTGAAGAAGAAGCAAATTGCGGCGAGGTCAAACTAATATCAATTATGCACAGTACGCTGCAGATTATCTATTGCCGTTTTTTTTTCTTGTTTTTCTTTTTGAAATGCTGAATTTTGACAGGCTTCAGAAAGCTCGAGCAATCGGTTGGTGATGCTGCGCCCGTGTTTGCTAATGTTGGCAGATTCTCGATGCTAGACTGGCGCACCACCGTGGCCGCCTGATGGCTTTGATGAAATGTGTGACGTGCTGACAGTTTCCAGCTTGGCCAATGTCGTAGATGATGTAGAAATAGCCCCAATACAGTCAAACTGCTCCGAGTTTCTTGTCTGGTCGGCGCTCCCTGATTGAGCCGGACGAAGCTGCTTCTCACAGGTGGACTGGATCAATGGCTCTCCTCCTGGCCGGGAGAAGACTCGACCGTGGCAAGGTCAAGGCAAGACAATGGTTATTGAATTTTCTCAATGCATGTGTGGTGGGTTATCGAAGAACGTATTGCAGCACGCCTAAGGCTGGAAGCTTTTGCAGTGGTGCCATCTTGCAGGTGACGATGGCGAGTACCTAATATTAACTGTTGAAGGCTCAGCAGCTTAACATGATGATAGCATTACTATGCCCTCGGCACTATCCCAAACTACAACTACAAGCAACCAGCAATAGAAAAAAAAGATTACATACTCGAGAGTATTATTCATAGATGTTCACAGATATTCACAGAGTGACATGACAAAAGCCTCGGGGTTGGCGTTCTCTTGACAAGTCCCTTGTTGCGTCACCTCCACCGGCCCACTTGGGACGACGGAAGCTACAACGTCGACAACAACCCAAAACAAACAGCTTCCCTCTTAACAGCCACAGAATCCGCAGCTTCACAATTACCGCGCGGAGGGCGCAAACATAACCAGTCATGAGCCACCAAAGACATGTCTCCCACGACCCCATCAAGGAACCCCATTCCGTCTCCGTCAAAGTCCTTCGGTTTGTTTTGCCCGCCACGCCCAGCACCCACCTCGAGCTCCCTCGGCATCCATTTTGAGCCCATCTCCGTCACTGATACTCACCCTCTCTCGTCTACACAGCCTATCATGCCCGTCTCTCGTACCGCAGTACCCGATCGAGCCACCCTTTAAGCCCTCAACCACCACCGCTGCCGCCGCCGCTCCCGCCTCACCACTCCCCGCATCGCTCGCCTACCACCCCAGCAGCACCAACCCGTCGCCGTTTCTCCTCAGCCCGATCCTCAACTTACCCGTGTCGTTTGGCTCCGCCTACGTCGGAGAGACGTTTAGCTGCACACTTTGCGCCAACAACGACCTCGACAGTAGCACCACCACCACCACCGCGACGAAGCCCCAGATTCGCGACGTCCGCGTCGAAGCCGAGATGAAGACGCCCGGGCAGGCCAAGGCCCAGCGTCTCGAGCTCGGCCCGGCGGCTCCGTCTGAAGATGCCACCGCCGCGACAGATCTGGCACCGGGCGGCACCCTGCAGAAAATCGTCTCGTTTGATCTAAAGGAAGAAGGCAACCACGTGCTCGCCGTGACGGTGAGCTACTACGAGGCGGCCGAGACGAGCGGCCGCACGCGCACCTTTCGCAAGCTGTACCAGTTCATCTGCAAGCCCTCGCTGATTGTGCGCACAAAGGTCGGCGTTTTGGAAGCGCCCGCCGCCGCCAAGAAGAAGAAGAAGCAGCAGCCGCCGCCGCTGCGGCGGTGGGTGCTCGAGGCGCAGCTGGAAAACTGCAGCGACGACACGATGCAGCTCGACAGGGTCGTCATGGAGCTGGAGCCCGGGCTGACATGCCACGACTGCAACTGGACGGCGGGGTCGGGGTCGGCGGGCGCGCAGAAGCCGGTGCTGCAGCCCGGCGAGGTCGAGCAGGTGTGCTTTGTGGTTGAGACGCGGCGCGGCGGAGAAGGAGAGGAGGAGGAGGAGGATGTGGTGGCGAGGGCGCGGGCGGTGGGCGGACCGGACGCGCGTGTCGTGTTTGGCGTGCTGGGCATTGGCTGGCGCGGGGAGATGGGCAATCGCGGGTTCCTCTCGACGGGCAAGCTGGGCACGCGGGTCGTGCGGTGAGTCGTGGGCACTATGAAGTGCACAATGGGAATTTGACAGACATGATGAATTGAGCATGAACGGCGAGCAAAGATGTACTCGTGTTGATTCTATTATCCTTCTTCCTGTGTCCGGTGAAGAAAAGGGACAATCTGCATCACGACCGACCTCGTCCGTGCAAGTGCCGTGGTCGGCAGTGGGCTCTCTCTCTCTCTCTCTCATCCACGCTGGTTTCTCGTCCATGAGCACGAAGCAGAGAGCATTCATCTTGCTCCCCGAAACCGAATACTCGGTGCGTCTTGTGCTTCCATGGGAGTCGCGCATCAAGACGTTGCTAGAGCGGCCGAGCCAAGCCTTGGGGCTGGCTGTCGTTTCGCGTTTTGCTCTAGGCACCATACGTCGGGCGTGGAAGCGGCGTCTGGGTCGTCAAGTTGTTTACTCATGCAGCAGCCCAGCCCCAAGATTCCTCGCCTGATAGCGCTCTGAGATGGCATGTCTATCAAGTATGACCAATACAGGCAAAGTACCCTACATTGGTATGGTATATAGTTGTGAGAGAGTGACTATCGCGCTGCCTCTACTTTACGTATATAGCAGCTACATTATTGCTATCAACTACATCTTTCCGTGGTCGTTGGCACAATGGTATTGTCCGTTTGAGAATCAATGGTGTTTGAGAGACTCTCGTCGAGGTGAGCATGACACGACATACGTAATCTGTGCAAGGTAGATGACCTTGCATGGCAACAGAGAGCGGCTTGCCGGAGGTGGCACAGCCATATCGGCAGCAGCTCCGGATCCATGAATACGAACCACGGCTTGGCACAAACTAAAACCATTGTGCGAGTCCGTGGGACAAGCGCCTGCCGTTGAGCGCTAGCACGAACAAGCCTCCCTCGCGCTGTAGCCATTCCGTGGCAAATGCTCGCTCGTGCTTGAATTGGTAGACAGTTGTAGACTGCTCTGCTCATACGTCCACGGCAAAAAAAAACAAGACGACATCTTCTGGTGGCAGTAATAAGGATCTCTGGCCAGCGGACAGAACACGAGATATCCATTCCTTATCCATGCCATTACTTGTATGAGCGGCCGGAGACAAACTATAAATAGGCAGCCAGTGACGCTGGGGCGTACGGTTGAGTCGGTACGGCGAGACTCGGGTGGACGACCTCAGGCTCAGCACGGGCAGAGCTCGACCTGGGGATGACACAAGTCATGAGCCTACTCAACTCGAACTCCAGTGCGTTGACGGCCAGTGACGGCCAGTGACGGTCAGTGATAGACATCTTTTGGACTGAGAGCCAATTGTTGATCCCTTTGTGGACGGCTTTCAATGCGTCGGAACTCTGTCGACCCCACCCCTGCATTGACATGCGCCGAACCGTGGGGGTCGTTTCAAGTTACGGACGAGTCAGCTGAAAGAGCAACGAGTTCCTTTGTTGCGACTGGTTCGTCATCCTAGCCCAGCCCAATATGGCAACTTGGCAAGTTAACTGAGTGAGAGTCGGTGCCCTTGTGCCCAGCTACCAGTAGGAATCGTTAGCGAATCTTGGCGGCCCCCATCGGTAAACTGATCGTTTTAGTCAGGGCAAGCCTGCCAGTGGCCTCGGCTACAACATTCGTATTCATCAATGTTGTAGCGCAATGACAGCCGAATCATGACGCCTCGCGACCAATGTCCCAAGGCTTCGTTTTTTTCGTGGGCACTGCTGCGCGTCACTGCAATATGCATGCCATGCATCATGTAAATAGATGTGGCGCAGTGGACCGGGCATTTGTGGCATTTTTCTTGCGCGGAATCAGTGGCCGATTCACTATCCCCGACGACACTCAAAGCCAAGGGAGCCAAGGCAGCACTGCATGGTGGTGCCAGTAGATAGCCCGATGTTGGGCGAAAGAATGAAGCCGCCCTTTGCCGGCTTATCTGAGCTAATTTACTCGCCCAGCGGCTTGTTCCTTATACCTCTTGCCCGCATTCGGTATTGGCATGCTCGTAGCGTTGGTGTGCGGATGTCGTATTCCACTCTATCGTGGCTTGCAGAGATACCGGAAGGCTCCAAAATGGTTGGGGTTGGGGCACTTGGAAGTTATTATTAGGGGTCATTCGTGCGAAAGATTAGAGTCTGGTGGAGGAGAGACGGGAAGATTGCCACGCGTTTCTGCGGGCGCTGGCATTGACATGCTGGCTTGTATCCATATTGACTAAATAGTTATTATTAGTAGTCTGTAGATGAGAATAGCTATCAGAAAAAAGGGTCGTGATTAGTTGGCGGCGAGACGCGTTGCAGCTGCCAGTAGGAGATCACCAGGCTCTATTGGGATTGAATGTTCGGAACAGTGAATGGCGCAGCGAAAAGGGATGGCTCAGGTCTTGAATCTATCTAATCCAATGACACAAGACAGCTATGGCCATCTACTGTACGGAGTAACTTTGTATTGCATTGCGAGGGGCTAGCGAGCAGGTGACGGCTTACTGTCTTGGAGGGAGCGGGAGTGTCTGGTCCTCTTGCGGGAGGAGAACGGGGCAGCCCAAAAGCAAAGACGGCAGAGAACAAAAGGAAGAAAAAATCGATCGTGTCAAGGCCTGGGTGTGGGCGTGGCGCTGCAGGGTCGTATCGGGCAGTTTATGTGAAACAGAGAGCTAGGCCCGCGTGGCCCGCCTGACGCAGGAACAAGCCTGCTGTAATAAGGGGAATTGACTTTACTGGTAGTTAGTACTTAGTAGTGGCGCAAGCCTGGACGCGACTTTGCTTGGCAACTGCGGTGGGCGGCTAGCAGCATGGATTGGAACCCCTGACGGGAACATGGATAGACGCGAAGCCCACAAAGTATTTCTCGCTCGACGAGACGGTGTTTTTCTTGATTGTTGTTTTGGTGCTTTGCGGCTGAACAGTCATACCGGTATTGTGATGGCGACTTGTGGAATGCCGTCTGGTTCAGGCCATCATGGCAGCCAAGCTGTGTCAGAGTCTCAGAGACAAAGCTGTTGGGAGGCATCTGGGGCGTCGGCTTGGTGGTGGGTTGGGCGTCCTGTGCCCCATCCCGCATGACGACTTGCCCTGCGCTGATTGACACGTCCCGTGGCTGTTGCATACTGGTACGGAGTACTGGTAGTGGTAGTGTTTATTGATGAGCGGCGTCGATGCCCAAGACCAATATTGTGGCTGCCGCGGTATGCTAGCCAAGCATGCCAGCATGCCTCGATACAAACGGCAGGGCGAGTTGAATACTCGGAGCGGGAGATGATGAAATCGGAAATGACGTCGACATGGTGCTGACTAGCCCCATGCTCCAGAGGCTCCAAAAAAGACCCAAGACCCTGGCGCAGATGGTGAATGATATAGGGCGGGCGAAATGCCACAAATACTGGTACATACGAATAGTTGGGATGGTGCCAATGGTGGTGATTTGGTGGATTGGGATTTGGACATGGCAGGGCACTGCCCAGTGCCCACCAACAGACTTTGGCTCGTGGTGGTCCTTGTGGAGCGAGTGGGTTACAGTTTATACTGATAGACAGTGATGGTACGGAGTACAGCCAACTTGCTTTCTGCTTTTTTGCTGTAATTGCAGGTGGTGCTTGGTGGCATGCAGTGGTGGTTACTTGAGCAGAATCCGAAATGCATCATCATTATTGTTGATTTGCCCAGAATGGCCCAGCGGATTGCACCTCCTGTGTGCAGCAGATTCTGGTCAGCCAAGCTCACAGGGGGGGTCACAGGGCTCAACCTGCAAAATACAGGCCTACCTTGTCACTACCTACCTACCTACCTACTGATAGTAATCACACCCGAAGATAGCCCATTAATACTACCTAATTCTTCGCCTGCAGGCTGCAGTCTCGAGAACCAGTGAACCACTACTAGGTACCTAGTAGGTAGGGATGGTAGGTAGGTTTCGGATCGACACCGGCTTCCACGCAACCACGTCAATGCTGGCCTCAACTAACCAGTAGACCTCGTACTAGCGGCTCTCCAGCCCGTCACCAAAAGGGGTTTCCCAGGATCTGCAGATAGCTACCTACCTACTCCGTACCTAGGAGGTAGGTAGGTACTCAGTTGACATTGGACAGTACCTAGGTAGTACGGATACACAGTACTGGGCCATGGCATTGCCGTCCTCGTACGCTAATCCCCGGACCGAGCTGACTGTGATTAGCTGCAAACACCCGCGTCACTCTTGTCAACCAACCTCTGTTCCTCCGCCTCATTATTTCATCTTCACTTTTCTTTCCCGTCTCGTCTCTCCTTTATCTTTTACCTTTTACTCGGGCATCACGCTAGACTCCATCTCTTTCTCTTTCGTCAAGCAACTGCTCTAGTCGCAGCCACGACGCGCGCCGTCAACTTCATCAAGCTGGCCTCCACCCACTGCAACGAAACTTGGAAACCTTTAGTTCGCCCCTCCCCCTCGGGCCCCTTCCCCCTGTCCCGCCTCTCAGCTTTTGAGTTGCATCTCATGGCCTGGCCTTGTATGCTCCTACCGCCGCCGAACCATTTCGCTTCTTCCACTTTCGACCGACGCATTCGTCTTGCATTGAGAGAATCCTGAGCTACTCGTCACCGCCCTCAATCTTCCCATCCATCTCATCTCTTCGCCAAATTTATCCGCTGGTCGGCCATCAAGCCCTGCGCTCTTCACCCTCCTCCCGACCTGCCTTCGCGACCATCCTTTTCCTCTCCGACCAGCTCATCGTCCACGTCTCGACCAGCCCAATTCACAACAGCCCATCGAGAGCCGCTCAACGGTCTGCCTCCTGTTGGAGAGCCTCAACCCGCGCCAACCGGCCCAACGGCCAGCATTTTGCCCCTTCAGCCTCCAGCCCGCACACACTGACATGAAATGGATTCCTCGTCTGCTCCTCTCGCTCACTACTTCTGGATTGCCGGCGTAGAGTCAATATCCTACGACGATGCTCCCCAGACAATCTTGCCCGTCGACGACACCATTGCCGAGGACGGTGAGCCCGATAACGGCGTCATTGTCAACGGCCAGCATCGCGCCAATGCCGCCCGTCATTCACGCCAAAGCTCTGCCAACCGCCTCTCCAAACTCTCCATCGACGCCCATTCCACAGCCAGTACACTCGATGACGATGGAAGCCGCAGCAATCGCAGCAGTGCTACCATTCGCCCCAGCAGCAAACTACCTCCCGCTGCAAATGGCTCCAGTACCGTTGCATCACTCGAGGAAGGCTTGCCGCTTACTGTTCGCATGGGCGACGTTGACTTTGACAGAGCTTTGCTCAAGTTTGCAGCTGAGCGAGAAAACTTTCTCGAGGATCTCTCCTTCACCGCCGGTGCCAGAGTTCAGGCCAGAGCTCCCATGGTCAATCCTCGTGCTGAGCGCATCAAAGCTGATGACATTCCCAGCGGCCGAATGAGTCCGCTACGCAGTCTCAAAGGCAGCATACGCCGAAAAATCAGCTTTAGAGAAATGAGCAGCACAAAACGACAGGGCAACATCAACAAGAGCAGCAGCATCAATGGAGCTGGTTCGTTCCCTACTTGGCTTGTCCAAAACAACATTACTAACCCGTATATAGCCTCTGTACGCACCGCCAGGCGCCTCAGCAATTACAATTCCGTCATTCCCCCGCCCGAGCCGCTCAATACCGATCCCGATATGCACCCGCTCAAGCGTCGCTTCGAACCCGTTCTGTTGGACCGATATCCCCCCAAGACTGCCACCGAAGAGGTTCCACGACGAGGCCGATTCCCAGATTATGTGCCCATGTTCGCCTTCCCCAATGATATCCAGATCGTCTCCTCGGATGAACGCCCGCGCTCGACATGGCATGGCTTCACCATGACAGCAGAGGATAGCAGCAAACTATATGGCATCTCCATCATCATCTGGACAGCCTTGTCTGCCGACGTTGCTGATGAGGTCGAGGTGAAATGCGAGCAGTGGCGCCAGAGCCACATGTCGAATGAAGAACGCGAGCTCGCCGCGAGCTTGGGTATCAGACTGGCTGGCGAGCGCACACATCTTTCACAACTTCTAGCGAAGCTGCCAACAATACCCTCTGGGTCTTCGGCTCGCGACAGGCTTGAAGATGAAATCAGCACTGTCGAGGAAAAGATTGCGCTCATGACGGATATGCTGCGTCCACTTCGCCACGGTGCTGCCTCCAAGATTGAGGGGCTGACGGCTGGGGAGAGTGGACTATGGATTCCTCGCGCCTACGGCGTCTTGGGCAAAGACGCTGCCAACATGTCCTTCTGGAAGGAATGGCTCAAGGCAATTGTTGTTCCCATGACTGATGGGGCTGTTCTCCGGATACCTCCCAGCTCGCCCAGGGTCGGCCGTTGGCAGCCACTCGAGCGCTACGTTGTCAACATGTGTACCGAGGCATTCAGTCCTCTTGGGTCCAAAACGCAGGTCGAATTGGGAATTCGAGAACTGAAGCTTTATGCTCGCAAAGAGGCCACCAATGAGATACCTGGTTCCCGGACTATTGACCTATATGCCCTGTTCCGCTGCCTGTCGCTGGAGAACATCGTCGCTCTCTACGAATACGCCATGGCTGAATCTCGCATCATCTTCCTTTCCTCGCACACCAGCATGCTGCATTTGGCTTGCCACGCATTGGTCAACCTGCTGTACCCTCTAAAGTGGGCCAGTATTTTCATCCCCATCCTTCCCGCCAGACTGATTTCAGCCCTCGAAGCTCCTTGCCCCTATATCGTCGGTGTTGAGCGACGATACGACCGCATTGATCTGCCCGACGACTACGTTCTTGTTGACCTCGACAAGGATACCATTGACGCAACTTCTCAGCCTCACCGACTACCTCGCCAACAGAGACGAAAGCTCATGTCGCTTCTTCAAGTTGCCGCCCCTCACCGAATTCGCTATGGCGTTGTGGAAGGCCCCCCACCATACGCCGTTGAGTCGTTCCCTTATGATGCCTTTTCGACGGAGAACGGGTCCATCTTTAATACTAGAGCTGCCGACAGCACTCTAGGAAAATGGGTTTCGCAAAACTCGTCGAGCTTTGGTGAGCCCGTGGTCGCCTCTGCGCTACAACCTCCTGTATTCAACGCATTCACAGAGGCTGTCACTGACAATGCCAAATCGGACCGCCCTGGCACCAGCAAGTCGAGCAGGACGAGCCCCCAGTCCTCAGTGTCGCCCGAATCTGCCCACTTCCCTCCTATCCCGTCGACACCAATCTCTAGAAGCGATTCTGGTTTCGCGCTGACGGCGACTTTGCGGGAGAAGCGCTCGGGCCACTTTGGCGAGGAAAAGATGCGACGCAGCTCTTCGTTTGGCATGGATAAGTTCCAGCCAATGCATCGACCTAGTCATCCTTTCCTCAATGGCCATCAGCAAAATTACAGCATTTCGGGAATATCCATTGATTCGACGGCGACCGGGGGCGGGGGCGGTAGTGGCGGCTATGCACCGTCGACTTACGCGCAATCGACTCTGGCGGCATCCACCATTATGCCCAGCATGCAAATTCAGCCTGTCCGCAACACTGAGACGACAGTGTGGGTAGAAGGTCACTGCTTCAACCTGGACCGCAAGGATGCTACTTCGACATGCACTATTTGCGCCGAAAAGGCAGACGCTGAGGGCATGTACCATTGTTCCGCGTGCAAGACAATTTCACATGGTCGCTGCTTGGGCGTCGCTTCGCTTGTCTGTCCTCAGGCCTTTCACTCTGACCGTGTTCGTGCCGCCTTTGTCCGCTGTCAGGCCAGCCTGCTCTATACCTATCGCAAGCATCTCGCCCGCCCGTCGAAACAACAACGCTCTAACGGACAGATTTACGCCTTTGACATGGATGGGTTCATTAAGAGTCTCCCACATGAGCAGCAAGACTATGCCGTCATGATGCGCGACACGCAGCTATTCAACGAGTTTATTCACGAACGAGAGCTTACAGCGCCCACGGAGCCGTCGATTCGACTGTTTGACGAAGTCATCATGGCCAAGAAGGCGCGTGGGCGTCCCGGTCTTTCGTCTGGCCTGTCGACGCTGTCGCGCCTTTCGTCGATTCGAGTATCCCATGGGGCCTCTGCCAACGCCTTTGGCCTCGCCCCGCCGCGTGGCTCCAGCAAGCCACCGAGCTATCTCAACGACACGTCCGATCACATCTGGCGAACCGCGGCCGTGCCAGTGCCCAAAGGCAACTTTACCGGCGAGTACCGCTCGGTCGTGACGCGAGTGCCCGCCCGCTTGGATCGCACTCTGATGCGCGAGCCGCGTGCCATCCAGGGCGTGCCACGCGTGGAACAGCGTGGCTCGCGAGGTCTTGTGCGCAAGCAAGTCGCCAGCATGCTGGGCACCACACCCCCGCCTTGAATGAACCGCCACAACACATCCTCCGTATCATTTACACCGAACATGAGGGTGCTAGCAACACAAACGCTACTTGTATATTATTTTATCAAAAAGGGAGGCTTAAAAAGTTTGCTCTTCTTTTTATTTCTTCTAGTGTGTGTTATCTATTTTTTTTACATTGTTGTATTTTTCTTTTCTTGCCGGCTTTATTCTTCATCTACGGTTTCGCGAGACAAGGAATATGTGTGCCAACGGGCACTAGGAAAATGGCGAAGGGGCAACTTGGAGGAAATTGTCAGACCCTGATTAACTTTGGACATGTGGGTGGAAACAGCACCCGTCGGATAAAAAAAGAGAATTCAATTCGCTACTTTGGGGAGTTTTTGGTCAAGCATATATACATGGTGGTTTTTCGCACCAACTGTTCAAGTATATCAAATGCACATGTGCAGTTCCTGTGCATCAAATGATTTGTGCCTCAAATGCGCCGCAAGTGGGCAGCAGAGGTGACGTGTATGAAGTTATCAGTGGGCAAGTCTACAAGCACTGGCACAAATCACGAACCTAGAGTGCAATACAACAAAATATAACAATCAGACAATAATTTGATCAATAATTTGATTCTTCGACAAGCTCAATAGCAAAGCTGGTATATGTGAATCTGCCCACAAGGTAGCAACCGCGTATCGAAAGCACCGACAGGTGCCGTGACGCGTAAAAACAAGGTGCTGGAAGCAAACCAATCTCTAGTCATAACAAGATGAATGCAGCAATATTTGCTTCGAGCGGGTATAATGGTATGTTCTCCTCCGCTTCCCCCTCTTTCCGTCCAACTCTTCGTTGAAATATTAAAACGAGTCGTGCTCCCAGCCGACTTCCTTTAGAATTTGCGCAGCCAATTTCTGGTACGACAAATGGCCTTGCTGTAGATGTTTGACGTGGTAGTTTTCGACACCACCGACGCCTTTAATCTCCTGCAATCCCGCAATCCCGGAATGGGTGTTTGAGGTGCGATATAGGAAGCCAAGAAGGTAATCTTGTTCCGTGTATGCGTTGATCAAACGACCCGAGACGACACTCTTCATCGCCATCCAGACTTTGCTATCTGAAGGTGCGGGGGTACCCATCATGACGACGGAATCAACCAGGCCAAACTGACGACGCTCAGCAAGAACCATGAGGCACATGTATATCGCCCTAGCGGCAAGGCTATAGCCGACAAGAGATACCGAGCGCTCTCCGTGGAACTTGTGGCGGACAATGGCATCAGCAAGAAGAGTTCCGAGTTTTTCGGCACGAACCATGCCGAGACTCCAAGGATTGTCAATAATCTTGCTGATTTTGAGCAAGGGCTCGGGCCATTTCGAGTTCAGTAGGCAGTGGAAGACTGTAGGACCGTAAGGATATGCCACGTTTTGAAAAGATACAAACCTACTTGAGTCCTTTAGAATCTGCTTTCTGGCCAATTTCCATGCAGTACTGCCAATAACAGTCTCGAGGGCATTGCCGAGGCTTTCAACGGTGGTGAGGTCCCACTGCACCACGTAGACCTCAGTCTGTTGGCCCAAGGAACTCCATGGGGTCGTAACCGCATCGCCGTTGAGCATGAACCCGCCGAGCGCGATAACAATTCGTAGTCGTCGCTGTCCAGGCAATGGCTGTCTAGGGTCCACATACTTGGCATCTCCAGCTTCCGTCACAGACCAAAAGGAAAAATCCTGAATCTCGCGCAGGAAGCCTTCCACCATCTTCTCAACTGGCTTGGCAGGGTTCATACCAAACAGCGAGCCCATTAACAGGCCGTTTTCAGACATGATACCCAAAAGAGCCGCGGCAGCCAGTGTTGTCAGGCCACTACCCTCAGAACCAACACCAACGCCGACTAGAGCTCTAGCAAGACCCATGCTGCCCATGTTGGCCCCACCGAGGCTAAACTTCCATCTTTTGGAAAGCTTGTTTTCTTCCTTTTGAGCCGCCGCCTTTTCTGGGCTGACTTCCATGGCGGCGGCTGCAAGTCCTTTGGCGATGCGTATTTCGTCTTGATTGTGCACCTTGATGGGCAGATTCAAGGACGAAGTCAGGTTGACGAGAAGCAGCCGGGCATTAGCATTGTAGTCGTGAAGCGACAGCACCACGAGGAACATGATGTGCAGCAGCAGTTTTCGCCTTTCATAAGGCAGTGGCCACAGATTGTTGGGGATGGCGGGATGGAGTCGGCCCAGAAATGGGTCGACGTGGGCGGGTGGTAGTTGAGGAAGAGCTGTGGGTTCAGGTTAGTTGAGATTGAATGATGGAAGCATTTCAACAGCGAAGTCGTTACCATTTGACACTGCGGTTGCAGGGGGGGTGGAAGGTGCTCCACGGCCATTGAGTCTTGCGTCACGCCCTCCACGGCCTGTACGCGCGCGAGGCGGACCACCTCGGTTGCCTCTTCCGCGACCTCGACGGGCGACTTCCCTTTCGGCATTGTCGACAGTCAAGTCTCGAAGACGCTGGATGACGGACGCCTGCCACTTGCGAAAGAATGCAACAGCCTCGTTTCTCAGCTCTTGCAACTGCGGGGGAGTGTCGTCGTCGTGAATGTGTTGTGGGGGAGAGGGCTTCCTTGCCGCAGATCCAATGGGTCTGTTTGCAAAGGATCTTGGAGGTGCGGTATTCTCCTTGTCGTTGCTCTCCTGCTCGCGGAGAGCCAGAGCCAGCCAGTTTCGGTCGGGGCCTTCACCTTCCACGAATGGAATCAGAGGAGAATCAAACAGACTGTTGATGTCTCGAAACATCTTTTCAGTAATGGCCGTGACGAGAAGAATCAGGTTCGACTTTTCGTTGTCGCTGATGATGCCAGTGAGATCAACGGGGCGCCGTGAAGGCGCACTGCCTCCTCGCCCTCCACGAGCCATTATGTCTTTTGATGTAGATCAAATCATACGCGATAGCAAATGCAGGGGGGGCACCTTGGCTGAGGTGCCAGACGAGGGGATTGGCGCCGTCAAGTGCAAACAAGGGATGAGAAGTCGTGATGTTGTTCGCAGATGCTGTTTGCAAGTGATGTAAGTGCAGGCTACCAGGGCGTTGATGGAGGCGGACAAGATCCGATGAAGGCAGACAAGACGAACTAAATAGAAGGACGACTGAGCTCGCACGAGGGAATCATCAAGATGGAACACGATTTGGGCACCTGATGAAGCTGGGTGCGACTGGTGAGCGTTTTGTACGACCAAGTGACGACACACGAGCGTCAATTTATTGGCTGACTGGCTGTTGTAGAGGCAAGGCTGTAAATGGGACAAACGCCAAGCTGGATGCAAGAAAGAAGAGGGAAAAAAGAAAGGACGGGACCACTGTATCGGCTTGGACCAAGGCAGAGATGTTTTTTCGGCAGACAAGATCAAGTGAAGAGAGAGAAAGAAACGAAAGATCCTGGCCGGCCAGGTGTTGAGGCGCGTTGGGCGAAAACTGCCTGCCACCTGCCACAAGAGAGATTGCCAAGTGTCACGGCAGCTGGCAACACGAGCGGCAGGTTAGGTGCCCAACAATCGAGACGGGAATACCATGGGATGAGACTGGATTCGCTGGAATGAGGGATTGGGTGAGATGCGAGATCGTGCAGCAGCAGCAGCCAACGCTGATTCGTTTTTTCTTAGAACGAGGCGCGATTCCATCTCTATATAGAATGGCGCTTGCAAGCCCTCCATGTGGAAGGGGACAAAGCAAAAAAAAAAAAAAAAAAAAAAAAAAAAAGGGCCTCTGCACATTCACCGGCCGTCCATCTTGTGTGACGCAGCGGAAAGAATAAAGGAAGAATTTGATCAAACGGGTCGTGAGCTGGGGTGGCTGCCGTTTGAACGGGACGAGGGCATGGAGAGAGAGCATGTATTCGGTTCGGCCCTATGCAGCGTAACCGAAAGGAAGCAATCCTGTGGTTTTCGCTAAAGAAAATAAAAAGCCAAGAAAATCCAGAAGGAATAAGAAGGGGAAAAAAAAACCTCTGCAGGCAAGAAAACGCGGGCAGCCGAAATGAGCTGCTCGTCCGCTGACGGGAGGCTGCATAACAACGTCATTGGCCATCCGTTTGCACCCCCCCCCCCTTCCCCCGGGGGGCCGCGTACGGGGGAAGGTCGGATATGAACATGTTGATTGGTTTGAATCAAAGGGAAGGAAGGGGGCAGACACTGAAAGAAAACAACCCTCTCTCTATTGGTAAACTTGTTTTCCCACGACATCCCTTTTCCAGCTCGACGATATCAATGGGGTCGAGGTTGCCTGCCTGCCTGCCTGCCTGCCGGCTGCGGCAAAGGGTTGTCTGGCTATGCGTTTGCTAATGGCCAGAGAGCTAGCTAGTCCTGCGACGCTACCCTGCCTGTTGCCGTATACGGTATACGCGCAAAAAAAAAAAAAAAACGCCATGGCCATATCGTCCTTCCAAAATGTCTCTCCAGTGCAGTAGAGTTATAAACAACGTTCCCGTCAAAAGATGGTGTCCGTGTTGGTCATGTGGTCGCCTCCAGCGAAAGCCCATTATGTGCAGCAGATCCTACCAAGCATTATCCTACCAACAACAAGCATGAGTAATTCAAAACGTCGCTGCCGGATCAACAACCAACGATGCTTGGAGATGCAGACACACACATACGCACACACACCGCTTCGGTTCTGGCTGCTACCCCAGAATCTACAAGGCGCGTGCATGCGCCTCGGCTCCGATATACAGATGTCCATCAGTCATTGTAGGTAAATATCTGCAGCGCCCAAATCTGGCTCCCTGTTCTGAAGCGACTCCAGAATTCTTCTCTTTGTCGGGGCCATCTTTCCAAAGGGGGCCGCCAGCCCTAGCTTGCTCTTGTGTAACCCCAGATGGCCGCATTCTTTTTTGTTTCCTTTTCACCGGCTGTGACACGTCGGTCTGGCCAAAGAGAAGTGGCGCTCCATCCACCCTCCCCTCTCTCTTCGGTCAAAGGCGCACCCGGGTAGAGGGAGGGCCTTTGAAGTTGTCATTTGCAACTCAGTTGCATTTCACTTTCTCAAACAAGAAAGTAGAAGAGATACATACAAGCCAGCCCACCTACCTATACGGCCCATCTACTATCGAGACAGCCCTCTAACACGTGGCCGTGTCCACACGCCCTACTCTTTCCAGCTCCTCAAGGATCAGGATAAGGATAGAAGAAAAAGTAGGGACTCTTTCCTAAGATGCCCTCCTTGTGCCCTCATTTCACTCATCCATCTCGTGGTATCGGAAATGTGCCGTCGCGGCAAACGTCGGGATTGGTAGTCCGCAGATGCTACACTGGTCGCCCCTCGCTCCGCTCCAACACCCATCAGCATCCAGCTCGTCATCAAACTCATTATCGTCTTCCACCACCACCTCCGCCGCCATGCCCTCCTCCTCCTCCTCCTCCGCCGCCTCGCCATCCGCCTGCTCCTCCATCACCACCCTCCACGGCCGTAGCACCTCGTCCTGCCGCTTAAACATGTTTGCAATGTCCCGACCTGCCCCGTGCTTGTCCTCTGCCGCCCCCGCAGCCATGTTTGCCACGCAAATGTTGATCAGCTGTAGATTCCACCCGCCGCTACTGCTACTACCGCTGCTACCCTTTTCCGTACCGAGACGCCGCAGAAGGGGCAGCAGCGCCTCTGATACAAGGCGCTCTGCGACCTCTTCGACGCCCGCCCCAAGGTCCAAAAGGAAGCTCGGCGTCGGCACAGACCTCGACACCCGGCTGAAGCTGCGCTCCTCGCTTGACCCGGGTTTTGGCCAGGAGCGGATGGACAGGCGTAGCGTGCGCGGCCGCGCAGCCCATCGCAACGCGAGCGGCCCCTCCGCATTGGCGTCTTGGCTTACAAGATCGATGCGCATCCGTCGCACAAGAGAACACGACAGCTTGAACAGCTCCTCCGTAATCTGCGCCATCGTTTCCAGCCCCTTGTAGGTGTCCTCGATGCTCAGCTGGCTCGGCACGTCTGTCCCTTCCTTGACTTCGGTGGCGTCTACCCCGTGAAGCAGCCCCCATATGCGCGCACCGACTCCCCGTTCCGCCCCTGGACCTGCCAACAGCTTCTCCAGCGAGGCCGGCGAAATGGCCGGATGCAGACGCGCTTCTTTTACAGTGACGACCGACCTGAATGTATGCGAGTCGGAGTCGTTTTCGACGCCCATGACGGCAGACTCGATGGCGTGCGCCATCTTAAATCCAATACCAGGCACGTCGCGGAGCAGATGCGCATCCATAAATGCCATGGCATCGTCGTCGGTCAGCGCGAGCAGAGTCGTCTGGTTTCTGGGCTTGTGTTTGCCACCGACGAGCTTGCTGAGGACCTTGTTGGTGGCGACGCCGCAGGTCGACGTGTAGCCAAACTCGGACTCGATTATGCCACGCAGATGCATGGCCAGGCGCGAGCCGAGAGCGAGGCGAAGCATCACTGCATTATCAGGGTCCACGGCGGACGAGTACGGTCCAAGAACCGGCCCCGCAACAGTGACCAGGTCGCACGGAAAGCCCACCTCGGGGTCACTTTTCGCAAGTTGGAAAAAGGACTGCTCGAGGGCGCTCCTGTTGACGCAGGAAAAGTTGTAGTCCACAATGTCGGTCACGTCCATGAATACCTCGTCAAACCCAAGCCGCTCAACTTTTCCGTTCCATGAATGCGATTTGAGGAACCCGTACAGAGTCTTGCTCATGTCGCGAAACGGCGAGAGATCCTCGCCGTCCACGAGGACGAGCTCAGGGCAGACCTTTTTGGCCTCGGTGACGAGCATGAGCTTTCTGACGCCCTTGGCGCGGGCGCTGTAATTGCACGTTGCGAGAATATTCTTCTGGCGCACGCCGAGCGCTTTACCCTTCAGATGCGGGTGCTTATTCTCCATGACTTGTGCGTAAAAGCAGTCGTAGTCCTGGGGGCCCGTTAGTTGGAACGCGCGTGTGGGGTGCGCGAGGTGCGTGATGCCTACGAATTGTAAAACGATGCGGTCCTCCTTTCTTTTTGGGGGCCTTCTGGCCGGCGACTCCATTTCGGGGGGGTTGTCGGCCGCGCAGCCGGAGGTATCATGAAGCAAGGCGGCATTGGCGGCAGGCTGTGGCATGCACGCCTGTGTTGGCGTGGGTGAAGGTGTGAAGCCTTAAGTGGGTAACGAAAGATGGTGCTTTACTGCTGTACTGGTGTATACATAGAGCATGGTCTACCTACCTATTCCAACTAATTTCATTTGTGTACCTCGCCAGGTATTACCCCCTTATTCTCTTGTTTCTCCCATTTTAACCTCCTATTGTGCTTGAAAGCCTTGTTCTTTTTTATTGGCCCCTTTATCGACCCTCAGGCTTGTCAAGGCAAACGGCGATGGTGGCTTTTCCATGAGCACTGAGCCCAAACTAAAGACAGCAAAGTAAAAGCATGTATTCCAGGGATGGTTGGAAGAGACATTTTTCACCAAATTCTTTACAATAAAAAGGCGCAAGAAATTCACAGCACTGCTGAGCTCCAGCTCCGATAACCGCACAGCCAGTGGCGGGGTGCAGCCGCAACATGGCGCTATTCGTAACGTTGGTCCCTTGGTGCCCCACAACGCCGACGACACGACCCCTACCTTGAAGCGAAGGAGCTCGCAAAAAGCCATCGCCATCAACCATCAAGATCCTCAGTGGGAAAAGGTCTGGAGAGCCACTTGCCATCTGCTTTCCAGGTAAACACATTGGTTTCACACAATGGATCTTCTCCAATCAATTCTGCCACCCGGCAAGGGTATTCTTCCTTATTACATGCTGATTGTGAGTTCTCGCACCAGCTCCTCTCCTGAACCCTCGTTCCACCCACGACAGCCACGTCTCCCCGTTTCCCAAGCCAACCGCTAACCACACATCCTCGCCCCCCCCCCTTACACAGCTCTCCGTCGTCTCGATCGGCAACTCCTTGCAGGCCTACCTGACGCTGCACTTTTCACGGCGCGTCTACAACGGCCTCTTCGTGCCCAACCCGCGACTCGGACAGACCCCGGCCGACCAGGACCGCACCGACAAGCTCGTGCCCGCACGTGGCGGCAGCCCGCCAGACCCCCGCGCGGCCGACCAGCTGACGCCGCTCGCCGGCCGCCTCTTTGGCACCTGGACGCTCATCACCTGCATCGTCCGGTGCTACGCCGCCTACCACCTGCACATTGGGCCCGTCTACAACATTGCCATCTGGACCTACGTCGTCGCGCTGGGCCACTTCGCCAGCGAGCTGTTTGTCTTCAAGAGCATGTCGTTTGGCGTGCCGCAGCTGTTTCCCTTTTGTCTAGCGACCACGGCGCTGATCTGGATGCCCATGGTCCGCGATTACTACGTCGAATTCAACTAGAATCCCCGGGCGTCGTATCGGAGAGAGATGACGAAAGAATGAGAGACAACCATTTGGAAATTACTACCAACTCGCCTCATCTGCTGTATCACTAGCTCCATCTAAAACACCGAAACATCCTCAAACAACCAAAATACATCATTTGCTTCGACTTCTATAAATCTCACCGCCGCAGTCGCGCAGACGAGCGGCCGCCTGCTCTGGCGTAATGTCGCGCTGAGGCTCGGCCATGAGCTCGAAGCCGACAAGGAACTTGCGTACCGTTGCGGATCGCAGAAGCGGCGGGTAAAAGTGCATGTGGAGATACGAGTTTTCAATCTCTTCCTCGGTGCCCTGCAGAGGTGCTTGGTGAATGCCAGAGCTATACGGGAAGCTGCATTCAAACAAGTTGTCGTAGCGGCGCGTGACCTCCTGGATCGTCTCCGCAAACTGAATACGCTCCTCGTCCGTACAGTCTACCAAGGCACGGATATGGCGCTTGGGGAGCACAAGGACTTCAAATGGCCAGACAGCCCACCAGGGGCAGACAACGAGGAAGCTGTCGTTCTGCCAGACGATGCGCTCCTGCTTCTCGAGCTCCAGCTTGGTGTAGTCGGCGAGAAGGTGGCGGCCGTGCTGTTTCTGGTATTTGCTCATCTGCGCAATCTCCTTGCCGGGCTCTTCGGGCATGGTCGATGTGGTCCAGATCTGGCAGTGCGGGTGGGGATTGGAGCAACCCATGGCGGCGCCCTTGTTCTCGAATATTTGCATGTAGCGATACTCGTCGTTTGGGATTGGGGCTTGCCGGCGCGAAACCGAGAGCTGGAGCTTGTTGGCAACCTCAACGAGCGGATTTGAAGCGGACAAGTGGTTTGCATAAATCCGCGTCCAATGGTCGATGCAGGGCAGAATATCGGAACCTGGCATGTCGGCCAGCGTGAGATGATGCTTTGGCGAAAATGTCATGACGTAGCAGACACCTTTGACACTCTTGGCCTGTAAGAGTAGGGAGCCGAGATCTGAGTTGCGTTAGCTTCCGAGAGTGTGTGTTCCAAGAGGCGCATGTGGTACCATTGGAGGAGGGTTCGGGCTCATAGTCGGGCTGTTGCTCTTTGACAGCGCTGTAGTCGTTGATAAAGGCAAACGTCTTTTCATAGTCGGGATTATGGTCGCCAGAGGCCCTGGTATTGCGAGGGCAGAGATAGCACTACGAACATAGTCAATTGAAGACTGCACACTCATGCATTACACCAATCTTACCTTTGAGTCGTATTCGGGTAACTTGGTTTCGATGGCAGCCTCCTGCTGTCCTCTGGATATCCTATCAGCGGCCGACCAATGTAAAATACAGGAATGTAAAATACAGGAACTACTCACTGCCATGGTCGCTTTGTCCGATGAGGAGATACCAAGAGCCAGCTATCTGTCAGCGGGTTGTAGCGACGGTGCGAAATGTCGTCGAGAATCTTGTCAGGCATGTTGGCGGGGGCGGGGCAGCTCAGCGATGCTTGGACATGCAGTGGGTAGAAGACTTGACAGAGCAGAATATGATCCCGTGGAGCGGGTAACAAATTCTGAAGATGCGGCACGAGAGTGAGCGACGAGATGGAGAAACGCGCAAGATTTTGCCAGACCAAGGGGTAGGATTAAATGTGACGCTTTTCAAGAACGGACTTCCTGTCCAACAGTAAGCGCTCCAATGATATCATGGTGCTGCACCAGGAGCTCGGGGTTACCCCACGCAACCCCCATCTACGGCTAATTGGTCGGAGAAAAAAAAATACGCTCAAGTACGCTGAAAAGGCTGTCAAGGGGCTTGTAGTGGAAGTTATCAAGTCTTGACGACCTGGCTCGAGAATCGTCTTTTGAGATTGAAATCGATTCGTGAAATACACCAGTGGCCGCTGGTGCAGGTGGAACCGCAACGGGAAATCATCGCTATGCCAAGGCGCAGCGTAGCGGAAAGACATTGACAATCATTTCCAAATGAACTACTAATTCTTGAAAGAATACACCCATGTTAAAGACAAAAGAAAAGAAAAAATATTCATCGTAATGAAATTGTAGTCATGACGCCTCGCCATTTGCTGCTTCCCCATAATCGTCACATGACCTGGCACGTGCAGTACCGGACAACTTCCCTGTTTTGCTAGCGGGCGCGCGCCTCAGAGTGCAGTGGCATGGGTCGCGACATGCCGCATTGCTCCAGCCTTGCGCTGACAAGTCCGACAGGCGACAGGCGACAGACGAGTCTCGCCATCAACCAAAGCCAATAACCAGCCATTTCCATCAAAATTACCACGAAATCTTCAAATCCGATATCGAAGTATGCTTTTAATTGCGTAGGATCCTCCCTCATCTTCTGCATTGCCGCCGCAGCGTACCCTTGAACCGGCGCAGCTGGCGTCATAACCATTTACCAGAGGAGCTTGGTCCGGGCAAGTCGCGCATCACTCTATCAGCACAGCAACCATTGAGCCAACATGGGTGTGATTCGCAAGAAGACTGTCAACAGAGGTGGCGAAGGAGGCGTCAAGTACGTCTGTGATGCCTGTTCCGTCGACATCACGTCTACCGTAAGTCTGTCGCATACTCCCTACGGCGCAGTCGCCGACAGCTACTTCCTGGGCCTTCCAATCGCTAATCTTGGTCGCGCATCCAGGTTCGAATTCGATGCGCAGATTCAGCATGCACGGATTTTGATCTTTGCGTCTCTTGCTTTGCCAAGGGAGAGTCGCGCAACGCACACGACCCCGCCACTCACGCTTTCCGAGTCATTGAACAAAACTCTTTCCCAATCTTCGACGAGGAATGGGGCGCAGACGAAGAATTGCTTCTCATTGAAGGTGCCGAAATCTATGGACTCGGGTCTTGGGCCGATATATCCGATCATATTGGTGGTTTCCGTCAAAAGGACGAGGTTCGCGACCACTATCTCAAAACATACGTCGATTCTCCCAACTTTCCCCTCCCAAAGCGCTGCAGCCCACACGACAATGAGCTGGCCAAAGAAATTCCTCGAGAAGAATTCCAATCGCGCAAGAAGCGCAGGATCGAAGAGCGCCGCGAGGCTGCTAAGAATGCGCCAGCCTTACAACCCAAGACGAAACCGACGGCCTCTGTGCCCAGCTGTCACGAAATCCAAGGCTACATGCCCGGTCGTCTAGAATTCGAAACTGAGCACGCTAATGATGCCGAGGAAGCTGTACAACTCATGCAATTTGACCCTGGCGATGGTCTGAACCCGAAGACGGGGGAGCTGGAGCCTGAAATGGAACTCAAACTTACCGTCATGGAGATTTACAATTGCCGACTCACACAGCGAGTCGATCGCAAAAAGGTCATTTTCGAGCACAACCTGCTTGATTATAGAGAGAATTCAAAGCTGGAAAAGAAGAGGACCAAGGAAGAAAAGGACATGATTCAAAAGGCCAAACCTTTTGCGCGCATGATGAACCGCAAAGATTTTGACGATTTCTGTCAAGGACTCGTCGACGAGCAAAACCTTCGACAGGCCATTTCGCAACTACAAGAATGGCGCAGTCTAAAAATTGGTGACTTACGCAGCGGTGAGAAATATGAGGCGGAAAAGGCCACCAGAATACAAAAAGCCATTCCCATGGGCTCTATGGATCGCGAACGTCTTGCCTCTACACAACGCAACAAGCAAACTGCGCCGCCTGAGCCGGCCAGCGGCGCTGCCCTGCTTGTCGCGCCTGAGCTACCCAGTCACATCAACCAAAGCACAGCCGACGGCGAAGACAAAGCGCTTGTCAACGGACAGGCCAATGGTGTTGTAACCAATGGCCTCGCAGCACCACCTCGACCAAAATACACTCCTCAGCCAATCTCGGGTGTGCAGTCGCTGCATCTTACCCAGGACAATGCGCCGGATCTACATTTGCTCACGCCAGAGGAGCACAAGCTTTGCGATGTGATCCGCTTGCAGCCCAAGCCGTACCTCATGATCAAAGAGCAAATTCTCAAGGAGGCGCTCAAGTCAAATGGGTCACTCAAGAAGAAACAAGCTAAAGACATCTGTCGACTAGATTCTCAGAAGGGAGCAAGAATATTTGACTTTTTCGTTAATGCCGGCTGGGTTGGAAAGTCTTGACAGGCAGGAACAAGGTTTCTATCAGGCTGGGGGGTTGCAGTGTTTTATTTTGGGTTTGGAACAGCCCCGGAGTAATGGTGGTTGGTTTTTTTGCGCTTTGGCTAGCTGAGTTGGTTACGAGTACAAGGCGTATGGCAGAGCAGGTTCCTCAAAGAGCAGGCATCTTTTAGCGAGAATGATATCCTCTTGGTTTTGGATGATGAAGTGTATTCTGGTAATGAAGGCGAAGCATCACTCTTAAAGGTGGACTTGCGCCTCTGCCCAACATCCAGGCCGATGCTTGTTCCTTGCCAAACTGTAAAATAATCAAAATAATCCGACGCCATTCAGAATTGACTTTGGTGGCGTGTCCAAAGATTACGGATATCGATCTTCATTGCAGCCCCACACCCGGCTATTCACAGTGGTGGAAGCGTGCCAAGCAGACTTGCATCAGGCAACAGCACAGTTGTGAAGTCCCATTTAGATGCTTCGCAGCTTCAGCACTGCAATTCCATCCGCTCGTCTCAACATGGCCACCATTGCATCTCTTAAGCGCATTTCGGCCAAGGACCTGTCTGAGAGAATCCTCGCCGAGCGCGACAGCGCGGAGCCGACCTATGCCATTATCGACGTCCGCGATGACGGTGAGCTTTTTCTTCTCCCCCCGTGGCGTGGCAAATGTCTAATAGTCTCCCATGTGGCTTTTCAGACTGCTAACCTTTTTTCTTCTTCTTTCTTTTTGTCCAGACTATCTTGGCGGCCACATCAGGGGAGGTATTCACGCCGCCAGCGAGCAGCTCGACGTCCTGATGCCGACGCTGCTTCGCCGTCTGGAGGGCAAGAAGACGGTCGTGTTCCACTGCGCGTTGAGCCAGCAGCGAGGGCCCAGCGCGGCGCTGCGCTATCTGCGGGAGCGGATGGCGACGGCGGACGGCGACGCGCTGCCCCGGCAGGAGGTGCTGGTGCTGGACAGAGGCTTCGAGGGCTGGCGGCAAGAGTACGGGGAGGATGAGCGGCTGACGGAGGGTTACCGCAAGGATCTCTGGGGGCATCACTAGGGGAAAAGAAAACGCCGCAAAGGCTTGTTCCTGATTTTCTCGCAGCTGGAAATGCAGTCAACGTTTGAGGGTGGCTTGGGGGCTCGACGCCATGGCTGCAAGATCCAGGCACAGCCGTATTAAACAAGATGTGATGGCTGCGACGCCTTCAAAATTACTTTATCCTGTCGGGAATTGACTTCCTGCTTCTGCAATTGGGACTGAGAAGATTCTTTTCCCCACGTCTATATAAACTGCCCGCCGTCCTGACCAAGAACTGTTCTTGTTCAGAAACAACTTCAACCCTTTTCCTTTCTTACCAACTACTTTTCAACCTTCTTCGGTTCTATCAGTTCTAGAACCAACAACTCTACAACTATCACTACAACCACCACTTTTCCTACTCCTAACTACGATTACCACTCAGTCGGTCCCCTCAACCTCAACTCAACGTTCAACAACAAGCACCGCTCAACAGCCAAGCAAAACCTGCGTCAACCAACACACACACACCCTCTCATCATGACTGGTCAGCTTAACGCTATCCGTCGCGTGGGCGATACCATCAACCGCATCTTCAACGAGGAAGCCCGGTTCCGCCGATACCGTGACCACGCCCCTTGGGAGATTCGTGCCTTTCAGGCCGAGATTGCCGCAACCGGCGCCGACATTGGCGGCGGGCCGTACCCCGTCCGCCGCAGCGTCGCCTTTCGCGGCCCCGAGGTCGCCCTCGATAGGCCCTGGCTCAACGGCATGTTCATCGAAGAGCCCGAGCCGCGCCGCCCGCTGGTGCCCTACATGGAGCGCGACAACTATTACTGGCGCTACTACTATCGCAACCGCAACGACCGCCACCGCCAGACCGTTCAGAGCAGCCAGCAGCAGCGTCCTGTCCACTACGATCAACGCCAGCAGCAGCATCACCACCACCGCCAGTCTGTGTACAACCGCCAGAACCGCCAGGAAGTTCTGTACCATGAGGAGCGCGCTCACCGGGAGGAGCAGCAGAAGCAGAAGCAGAAGGAGCAGCCGGAGCAGAGTCGTGTGCGCACCCCCCCGCCCCGTCTCACGGCTGCTCAGCTGCAGGAGCAGCAGACCAGGGAGGAGGCGCGCCGCACGGCGCTCGCCATGATTACCTGGGACGACGACCTGCCGGAGGCGTCGGCCTTGGTGTGCCCCGAGTTGGCGTTTGAGCGGGCGCCCACGGCGTCGGCCGACTCGTCCCAGGAGCAACAGCAGCCGCGCGGTCTCGTCCCCGATGAGCTCACGCCGGAGTGGGTGTACGTCCCGTCGGAGGAGGGCGACGGCGTCGAGGAGGCATTGCCGGACGAGGATGAAGAGTACGTCAACAGCGAGGGTCGCCCGATTCGCAAACGCACAAAGGAGCAGCGCGAGGCGAGCCGCGCGGGCCGCGTGGAGAGGCGGGCGTGCCTCGCGCGCATGTACAGACAACAGCAGCGGGACAATCGCAGCACGCTCGTCTACGCCAACCTTTAGATGGTCGATGAGAGGAGTGGCTGACGGGCATGGTTTCGTTGGCCCACGTGTTCCTCGGAGAGGAACATGTGTATAGCAATGTACGGTGATGGTGTTCTAGGATGGGTTCTTTTTCAAGGAGTTCTGGAGCAGAAACTGTACGGTATGAGGGAGTGTACGACATGGTGGGAGGAAGCCAGCAACACAGAATGGCCTTGATTTTGAATAATTGCATGGCAGACGCGAGCTTGATTTTTGTGGGATTATTTGGGCACAGACTCTACAACACGGCTACTGGGACTTGCTATCGGGCAGCAAAATATCAGTTGACTATGGGATACGCTTTGCTTTTTCTTTGCGCGAAACTGTGGAATTATCAAGGGTATTTTTGAATAAACAAGCGAAAACATTATGCAAGTATCGTCGTGAATTGTTTCTTTACTTGGTATGGGTGTGAGCCAAGATACACCCTGTTTTGTAAAGGAGCTACTTGGTGTATTCTTCAGGTTTCCGTACTCAAAGGATCACAAATAAGTGTTCATCTCTTAAATATTCCTTTGCTGAAATGCTAGTGGTTTCTTTGGCAATTCTCTGATGAAAAGGTTTTTTTTTTCTGTTATTTCGTCTATTAGCAATGGCTCATATCAAAGGGTGTGTTGTGTGGGAAAGTTTATGCGAGTGATCGGAGACTTCTTGTGGGAAACCGTATAAAACGTTAGTGAATGTCCCGACAGCAAAACTAACTAGGTAAGCAACGGCGCGATATATCTGTAGCGTATTCACTTACTTCATCGAGCTGCACTAATACCTGGCTTCTCTTTAAATGATTCTAGGAAAATTTAGCCAATCTCGCATCTACACCCTCTTGACAATTGACTCTCTTCATAATTGATCGATTTCTCTCAACAGACTCATTAAATTATCATCTAAATTACCTCTGTACAGCCTTAGCACTATGCAGAATGGAGCTGGCGGGTCTGCCGGTTCCGTCAAGGTTAACGGTGCTGAATTGAACCAATCATCATTCACCAGATTCATCAACCAATGACTTGGTAACGGTTCCGGGTACCTCTTGTTGTTTTTCTGTTCTGCATGCACCCGACCAAGTGTTACTTTCACCTTTTCAGTCTTTTATACTTAGTTCACTGGGTTTTGTCTTCATCTGATTCACAGTGACTGCATTTCTTTTCTTTACTTAAACCCAAGCTTCTGCCCGCTAAAGCAGTCCCGTCCTTTATCTCGATTATTCCTACCGAAATATCGTTCCCTGACGACCCCTCCCCCACCATCGCTCGGTCGCAAACCACTTTTCTCCAACACAGCCCTTTTACGTCACTCGACATACGTAAACAAGATGGGCTCGCATACAGGGCAATCAGAGGCGACCAAAGAGGATCTTTCCAGTGAGACTGATGGCCCAGAAACAAGCCAGAAAAGCCGACCAGTCACTAACGAGTGCAGACCTAGGCTTCACCCCCATGATCAAGGTCGATGAACCGTGGACGGTCGAAAAGGTGGCCAAGAAGATACCAGGAGATGCGCCTGTCGAGGGCTCAAGCTCGCCGCTGGCCTTTTTCCACATGCTCGGGCGCCTCAAGACGACAAAGCGTGAAGGCTGGAGACGCTTCGGCATCAACCGGTATGACCAGCCGACTCCCCCCCTGAACAACAACTCTGTTTGTATCCTGATAAATGCAAACTGACTCTTCTTGCTTCGCCAGGGGTGAATCTATTGCTGACCACATGTACCGCATGTCCCTTATCTCCATGTTTGCGCCGCCCTCCCTCGCCCCACGTCTCGACATCGCCAAGTGCATCAAGATGAGCCTCGTCCACGACATGGCCGAGCTGCTCGTCGGCGACATCACGCCCGTCGACGGCGTCCCCAAGCCGGAAAAGAGCCGCCGCGAGACCGCCACCATGGACTGGCTCACGGACAACCTGCTGCGCGGCGTGCCCGGCGGCGCCGCAACGGGCGCCGAGCTCCGCGCCATCTGGCAAGAGTACGAGGACGGGCAAACGCTCGACAGTCACTTTGTCCACGATGTTGACAAGATGGAGCTGCTGCTGCAGATGCTCGAATACGAGCGTGGTGCCGCCCACCGCGTCGACCTCGGCGAGTTTGCCTGGGTCAGAAGCAAGATTACCCTGCCCGAGACGCGCGCCTGGGCCGACGAGCTCATTGCCGAGCGCGAGGCGTTTTGGGGGGATGCGGAGCACATTCGGGGTTACGAGGGCACCAAGGGCGGCGTCAAGGAGGAGCACACCAAGAAGCAGGAGCAGTACTACCAGCGCGACTAGCGTTGTGCTGGATAGAACAGTGTTCTCAGTTGTTTTTCACAATGACCATTTAGAGTTTCAGGCTGCTCGTACGGCCGCACTACAGCACGCATAACGATGAATGAAACGGGAAAGGGCGTTGGAGATGAGATTGCCTGCCGAGGCGCTAGACAATGTACGTTGATAGAATCGCAGCATACACTGACGAATGGCGTTGCATAAATAAACCCTTTATTTGCCCACTACCAATATCTACACAAAGTATTACACAGAGTACACCCACGAATAACCCTGCAAACATGAGCGCCTAGAACCCCTAACAAACAAGAGACCCCGGCGAACCCGGCAAATTGGCCACTTCCAGCAAGAGCCACGAAATCGTGCACATCTATGGCACAAATCTCGCCGGTGGTCGTGAGATGCGCCCACTGCGTGTCATGACGCTCGGCTGTGACGCCTCCTCCTTTGCATTCCCGGGGTTTGCTCGCCCGGCACTCACCGCAACAGCAGACTCGGTGCATGTTGCCTTGCCCTCGGATACCTTGAGCCACTCGACCGCAGCTGCGAACTTGGCCGGGACCTCTGTCTTTGCGTGATTGCGTGCAGTCGTCACCGCTGCGGCTGCTGCTGTTCCCTGCCCGCGCACGATAATCACTCTTCGTTTTGGCGGGCTGCGCGGCTCGCTGATCCTGCTGCCACGGTGCTGCTGCTGCTGCGTGCGCATGAGAATGACTCTGCGCTTCGGCCGGCTGATTGGGTTTCTGGTCCGGCCAAGCATAGGGTGCCGCTGCACTGGAGACGGAGCCTGCTGCTTGCTGCGCACAAGCGTCACTCTTCGGCTTGGTGGGTAGGCTTCTGACGTGAGTGATGGCAACGAGACAAGCCTTGCGGCTTCCTCTCTGGGTGGCGTCGTCAAGGTCCTGCATCATCACTAGTCAGCGGGAGTTGTCTTTTTTTTTTTTTTGCAAGGGCATTTGTGTGTGTGTTTGTTTGACAGACTCTTGTTTTGGAACTAATAGCTCGGCAATATCCATTATGGGGTGTTGGTGTCGTCGGGCAAATCTTACTGTGCAGTTTGGGAGAAAAGGATGAAAGTCCCAAGTCCGACTTGGACATTGCCGTAGCGGTCAAGATATATATATATATATATAGGCGGGTTGGCGGTACACGAAAGAGTGTACGTGGTGTTGTGATACTGTGACGGCGCGCTGGGCCGATCCGTGCTGAAACAGATGGCAAGTTCAAATAGAGCTATTGGTTTAGGCAACGTCGGACAGAGGTAAGACAAAGAATGAGCTGCTCTCGAGAATACGAGCTTGTCCCCCCCAAGAGCAGAATAGCGGCCAAGCGTGATGGCCGGAAAGACTATGCTATCTTGTATCTCAAAACCATAGTAACTTGAAGAATGGTATGATTGCCTATCAGCTCCCTCAAGAAGGATTCTCAAGGTGCCTGCTTTGCGATGATTTTCTAGGTTTTTTTTGTTCTTTCATGTTTCAATCAGCAGCTGTGCAATCTTTGTCATGGACTTAACTTGAAGCAGCTTTTGCAGTTGCTGCCGTTTCGTCGTGGGGAAGAGCATAAGAATAACAAGTCACAGCTTTTATTCACATACACGGACAATTGTATCACTTTCTGAGCATTGATTTGGGTGGTTCGGCACCGAGACGACGGCGCTCGACGCGAACGGCTTCGTCGTAGATTAAGACAAGACGACGTTCGCATCTGCCCATTCAAAAGCAAGTACATTGAAGCTTAGCTGAGCTCCCCTCATGTGAGTGACAAGAGGATGCCGCCTTGGTAAGAAGACAGTTTTACGTTGAAAAGTCATCCATTATCCTACAGACTTTCTCTCGCGATATGACTGAAGTGGGCCTGCATAGCCTAATTTAAGTTATAATATAAGAGTAATTTATATAAAGAGATTAATAACTAGAATTAGAATTAAAAAAGTATATATTTTATAGAAAAATTATATATATAAAGACTAGAAATTAT
>JAEIJG010000151.1:0-47626 GCA_037289395.1 Beauveria scarabaeidicola | reverse complement strand
CTTTTATTTCTTTTTTTTATATAAAATAAAAACCTTTAGTTTATTAATAAATTATTTTTATAAATTAATATTTAATCTTTTTTTATTTATTATAACTTTTATTTTACTTATATATTATTAAAGACTTTATTTAACCTTTTTTTTATTATCTTCTTTAAGCTTAAAAACTATATTTTTACTTTTAATCTTTTCTTTTAATAACTCCTTTTATTAAGTAATCTTAAGATTAAAAGCTAAGGTTTATATTTATAATAAATAATTTTAATTAAAAAACTTTTTAGTAGACTCTTAAGTTATTAGTCTTATTACTAAGGTTATTACTCTTATCTTCTTAAACTATACTTATATTTTTATATCTTCTTAGTCTAAAAGATATTTAAATATTACTTATATTAATTTAATAAATAATATTTTTAATATAAAGTCTATTAAGACTAATATATTTATAATATAAACTTTTTATTAAATAAAGATATTACTAAGATATAATTATAATAATACTAATTTAATTATAATTAGTTTATTATTTAAGTAAAATATTAATATTACTTAGCTTAGTTTAATAATAACTTTATATTTAATATAGTTAATAAGTAAGCGAGCTAAATAAACAAGCGAGCTACTCTACTAGGTTTTACTATCTTCTATCGTAGTATATATACTACTTAATAAGTACTTATAGAAAATATATTAAAAGAAGTAAGAATTATTTTTACTTTTAATATTATTAAGAAAAACCTAAAAATAAGTAATAAGTAAGCTATATTAGTTTATAATATATTATATTTAACTATATAAATATAATTATATAGCTAAATTATATAATATAATTATATAGCTAATTTAAAGAAGCTTATTAATTTAAAAGAGAGAGTTATAATAAAGTATACTTTTTAGCCAGATTTATAAGAGCTCCCCTCTTAATATATAAATATAGAAGATATAATAAATCTACTACTCTCTAAATATAATAGTAAATATATTAGAGTATATTAGGTAAAAAACCTTATATAATAATAACTAAAGCTTATTATATATTTTTAATAAAGATATAATTACTAGAAAACTAAATATAAAGATCTAATTATAATTTATAGCTAGTTTATACTCTTAAAGAATATAATTATAAAATATAATATTATAAAGTTTAATATCTATAACTTTAATAAGACTAGGTTTTTAATAGGCTTTATTATAATAAAAATAGTTATTATAAGCTTTAATTAGATTAAAAAAGTAAAAGTAATATAACTTAGTAATAAGGAATAAGTTATTATAATTTAGGTAACAAATTCCTAAGGCTTAATAATATTATTATATATTATAATAAAAGGCTAAAATCACCTTATACCTTAATATAAAGATAAGTACTTACCTTCTAATTAGTATATTAATATAAGCTTAAATAGCTAGATAATAAATAAAATTAGTATAGATTAAATAAGATATTTTTATAAATATATAAAAGATTAAAATAAAAGTACTTATTACCTCCTTATTCTAGATAATTATAAAAGTTATTATTTAATTATATTTAAGCTTTTTTACTAAGAGAATAAGATTATTACTCTTTATATACTTATTTATTTTTCTTATATATTCTAGTCTTTAGATATTAGTTTTTAAGGTATTAAAATTACCCCTTTTAATCCTAAAAAGGTTATTTTTACCTTAGAACTAAAGTTTATAATACTAAGTCTTTTAAACTTATATTTAGGTTTAGCTAGTTCTTAAGTCTCTTAGATATTAAGTATTATAATTAAAGTAGTTTTATAATCTTTAATTTTAAAAAAGTAAATTACTAATTATTTAAATAACTCTTTAATTAAAAATTATAATATATTTAATAGTTTTAAAAAAGATATAATAACTATTATATATAAAGTTATATTTTTATATACTTAGGTATATAAGCTTAAGGTTATAACTAAGCTAATTAGTAAGTATTAGTAAGTTAAAAAAACTAAATTATAAACTAAAGGATTATTTTCTATATAAAATATAAGAGATTTAAAGAAGTAGATAGATATTAATAATTAAGTAAAAGATAAAATATAAACTTATAATAGTTATAAGGTAAAGGTTAATATATATAGTTAGTAATATAATATATATAGCTAGACTAAATATAATATATATATTTATATTTTAGATATAGAAACTAGTAAGGAAGAGGATTTTAATTAGTTTTAGAGGTTTTTTTATATTATAGTTAAGTTATTAATAGTTAAAAGGTAAAGGGTCTAGTATAGTAACTCACTCGCTTATTTAGCCCGCTCGCCTATTAACTATATTATAAGTACTATAATAATAAAAAGAGTAGTAAATATAGTTTATTAGAATTTTAGTTAATTATTACTTATAATATAAGTATAAGTTTATTAGTCTTCTTAAGTAAGTATAAGTAGAATTTAAAATATATAATAAGTAGTAATTTACTTAAATAGCTTAGAAACTAATACTTAATATATTAGTTAAAGAAATAAGATTAAATTAGCTACTATAGACCTAGCTAGGTATAGGAGTAACTACTAATTAGGAAGAAGAAGATAAAGGTATAATACTATTCTTAGAAAGAGTAAGAGTAAAGGTATTCTAAGTAATATAAGAATTTACTTATATAATATTTAAAGTATAGTTATATTACCTAATTATATATATAAACTTATTTATTATAATAAAGTATTTATATTTTTTCTTATAATAAACACCTAATATAATAGTCTAGATAACCTAACTTTTATTAATAAGCTTCTTTATTATTTTAATAATATAATAAAGATATAGGTTATTAATAAAAAGTATAGAATTATATATATAGACCTTTTTTAATCTATAATAGTTTATATATAACTTATTTATAATTAGTATATAGTTAAGCTTAATATTTTTAATAACTAATTTAAGATATATTAAATAAAGAAAGTTTTCTTTATACTTAATACTATATATCTTATTATCTAAGTTACTAATTATAAAGATATTATTAATAAAGTAATAAGGCTACTTATAATTACTAGGACTAGTATTATTATTACCTTATAATAATAGAGGAGAGAGAGGTATAATTATAGTAGATATATTATAAGGCTAAAATAGGAGATTAAAGGAATTATTAAGGAATAGGTATATAAAATAATTTAAAAAGAGTAAATGTATAAAGAAGTTATAATAATATTATATAAGAAGAAGGAATTAGCTTAAGAGGAGAAATTAATTTTTTTTAAAAAGGCTATAAAGGAAAGCCCTAATACTAATATACTCTTATAATATATTTACTTTACTATAACTATAAGTATAAGTATAATTATAATAATAATACCTAATAATAGTTATTATATAAAAGTAAAGTATATTATATATATATACTTAATAATTAATTATAATAAATAAAAAAAGTAAAATACTAAATAACTAAAGTAAGGTTTATTTATTAAAGTATAAACTATATATAAAAAGAGATAATATATATTATACCTTATATAATATAAGTTATAAAGTTATATATATAAAATATAAATATATAAAAAGGTTGTTTTTAGAGTATAATATATACTATATACCTAAGGTAACCCTAGGGAGGGAGGGTATATAAAGGATCTAGGCTAAAGCCTATACCTATTAGGTATAGAGCTATAGTCTTATAAGGCTACGCCCTAGGCATAGCCTAATAGTCTATAATATAATATAAGAAAGAAAGGGGCTTACCCTCTTTCCTCTCCTTTCTCTCTCTTCTTAAGACAATTAATAATAATTATAACACTTACCTATAGATACTATAAGGCTAGTCCTTAATAAAGCCCTAATATATATCTTTAGACTAGGACTTATATAGCTTAGACTATACCTTATAGTTATTAGACTATAGAATGGCTAGTTCTGACTAAGCAGGTGTAGGTGCCCTACGTGGCCTATACACAGCTATAAGTAGCTAGAATCAGGCCAGTACTAGCTAGCAAGAATCAAGCTTTATCATCACCACAACCACTACCGTTTATCACCTTCTTAGGCGTAATAATAGTTATTAGAACTCTAAGTACTTAAAGTAAAAATTACCCCTAAAATAAAAAGATAAAGTAAGATTAATAAGAGTATTATATTAGTAAAGGTAATAGCCTAGCTCCTAGCTATAACTAAGTTACTAATACTTAATTCTTTATAAGTTAAAGTAATATATAACTAACTTACTTTAGTACTTAAAGATATTATTAAAAAAGCTATTTCTAAGATAAGACTTTTATAAGACTAATAACTAGCCTAATAGTTATAATTAATAAGAGAGATAGTAATAAAGATAAGATAAGCCTAGTAAAGAGCCTTAAGATTAAGAAACTAAGTTAATTAGGATATAGTAAATATAATAAAGAAGGCTTAAGTTTAAGCCTTAGCTAAGATATAATAAATAGCTTAAAGAACTTACTTAAATATATTAAGAGATACTTTAGCTTTATAGAGGTAATACTAGTAGGCTAAGAGGTATATAATAAGGTATATAGTAGATATAATCCTAGTACTAGCCTAATTAGACTAGAGGTTATTAGTATAAATAAAAGAAGAAAAAGTAAAGATCCTTATTAAAAAGTTCTTTCCCCCCTCTATAGAAAGCACCCTTAGTCTAAATCTAGGGGGAGAATACCTAGTAACCTACTTATTATAAGATATTACTAAGATCCTAGTATAAGTTATAAAAGAAGAAGTAAAGGATATCTTATAAAGCTACTTAGCCTAGAATACTTTAGGCCTAGATAGAATCTTATATAGCTTATTAAAAGCCCTTAGCCCCTTTATTTACTAGATATTAGCTAAATTATTTAATATCTCCTTAGTAACTAAATATTTCTTAGTATAGTACTATATTAGTATTATAGTTATTTTATAAAAACTAGGAAAATCCCTAGATAAGCTTTAAACTATAAAGGGCTAGTACTTAATAATCTTCTTAAATATAATAAAGAAACTATTTAAAAAGATATTAACTACTTATATTATAATTATAATAGAAATATATTAAATTCTATTAAAAAGATAAAAAAGTAATAAGAGAAAGAGATTAATAAAGATAATAATTTTAATAGTAATAGAATTAGTCTTAATAGCTTAGACCTAAGGTAAAGCTATATTACTTTTATAACTAGATATTATTAGTATATTTAATAATATTAATTATAAATTACTTATTTAAGAACTTAAATACCTTAGATACTTAGAGTAAGTCTTAAACTTAATATAATCTTTCTTTAGTAATAAAATAACCTAGTTTTATATTAATAATAACTTAATAAAAGAGTATCTACTATAAAGAAGTATATCTTAAGGCTTACTATTATCTTTAATTCTTTTTATCTTTTTTATAAGCTTACTCTATAAAGTACTTAAGATAACCCTAAGCTTATATACTATTAGATTTATAGATAATATAAACTTTTTATATATAAAAAAGAACTATAATAAGATAAAGAATAAGCTTAAGACTACCTAGATAATTTACTAAGAGTAGTCTTAAACTTATTACCTTAGCTTCTTAATACTAAAATTTTAATTAATATATTTCTAATATAAGTATATATTAGACTTAGGTCCTCTTAGCTTTAGAGATAAAATAGTTAAATTATTTATAAGTATATATTTACTTAGTATAGTCTTCTTTATAAGACTTAGATAGGGAAAGTAAATTAAAGTAGTATTAAGTAAAGTAAAATTAGTACTTTAAGCCTTATAAGTAATTATAAGGAAATTATAAGGCCCCTAAGTCTAGGAGTTAAAGGATATTTACTTTTAAGATATTTAACTAATTTTATTATTTAAAATAATAATATAATATTAACTAAGAAGTAAGCTTATAAAGAGCTTAATAAGGCCTTTTTATAAATTATAAATAAGGTACTTATAAGTTATTAAAGGAGCCTTTAAGGTAACCTTTATTTATTATATTAAAATAAAACTCTAGGTCCTTTTATTAGATATTTATCTATTAATAAAGAAAAGTAAGACCTTAAACTAATAAGAAGTAAATAAGGCTATAGCCTAGTTTTATTATATAACTACTTAATAAACCTCTCTTATATTCTTATAAAAAAACTATAATAAATAAACTCTTTTATCTTTATAAAGGTTTTAATATAACTTATAAAAAATAAATAAAAAGGTCTTAAAGAGGGACTAATATATACTTAATAAATAAGTAAACTAGAAATAGTAAATAAAATAAAAATAAAAGAAGATTAAAAACTAAAGAAAGATAAAATATCTTATATTCTTTTTAATATATAAGCTATTATAATTTAAATATAAGGCTAAAATAGCTCTAATTTTATACTCTTTATATTATATTAACTTTATTATAATATAACTTTAGATAAGTAGAATTAAACTAAATATTCTTTTTATAAATATTATATCTTTAGTTATAAATTAAAAGTATATTAATATTAAAAAGGCTTAGAAGATATTTATTATATATTACTTTAATATAAGCTTATAAAAAAGATAATATTCTTAAAGTAATATTATTATAAAAATAATATAATATTATTTATATCTTTAATAACTTAATTAAAAATAAAAAGATAATAAAATAAGTTTATAAAGAAAAATAATTAATATATATAAATATTAGCTTATAATTAAGGCTAATTAGGAGTTAAGAAGAAAAAAAAGTAAATATAAAAAAGCTTAGTATTATTAATAAAATAAACTAAAATAAGAGTTATATTAAGGCTAAAATAAGGCTAATTAAGCTAAATATTAATCTTATTACTAAAAAAATAAAAAAGAAGAACTTACTTAAGCCTTTAGTAGCTATAGATTAGGACTAGTCTATAGTTATAAGACCTTTATTATTATCTAAGCTTAGGTTAAAAGTAAGCCTTTAGGTATTACTAAGGGCTATAATAAGCGTAATTAGGGCTATAAGTATAAAGGGTATAGGGGCGGGGATAATAAGTATAATAAATATAACTATAGGGGTAGTAGGGGCTAGGACTAGGACTAGCGCGGGGTTAGTAAGGATAGTAGTAGCTACTAAAACTCCTAACCTATAAGAGATATAATATAACTCTAATAAGATATTAGAGAGTAAAGCCTAGTTAATTATAGCTAAGGGCTAACTAGGATTTATAAGATTAATAATAAGGATAGGGGCTAGGGTAGGGGTAATAGGTATAGTAAGTATAGTAGTAATAATAATAGTAGGGTAAACCTTACTAATAGTCTAGGCCTAATCCTAGGCCTTTTAAATAATAATATTACTAGTATTATAATAAGCCTAAGTTACTTCTAATATTAACTACTTAAAGGTAAGATTAGCTAAGACTACCTTTAAGATAATTATAAAGTAGTCTTATAATTAACTTTAAATAGTAGTTATACTTAGCTTAATTATAAATAATACTTATTATTATTAATTATTAAAACTAACTTAAGGCTAAGAGAGGACTTATATAAAGGTAATATTACTTTATTTATATATACTTAGTATATAAGTTAGTTTTAATTAAACTAGTTAATAAAGAAGAGTTAGAGCTAAGTTAGAGATAATATATATTAGTAAATTAGAAATAAGTTAATTTACTAGAAATTTTTATTTAATTAATATATTAGTTATAAAGAGTAATCTAAGGGTTACTTTATATAAGCTTAGGGTTATTCTAAAGTAAGAGCTTATCTTCTCTAGTAATATTAGAGGTAAGATAATAATAAGGCTATATTAATTAGCTACTAAACTAAAGCTAATAAAAAGAGGAAGTTACTTATTATAGTTAGAGGTAGGGGGGGGGTGAAGATTTATTAATAAAATCTTACTAAGGTTAAGAAGAAGATTAAGGCTAGTTTAGGCTAGATTAAGGAAATATTTTTACTTACTTAAGAGTAATAATAATAATATAAAGCTTTTTATATATAATTAGCTTAAATCTATAAATAAGAGATATTATAGGTATAACTAGATAATATATAAGGGTAGTAAGGGAAAAGTATAAGTAAGAAGAAAGAAGATATATAATTAATATAGTTATTAAAGGAAGGAAAAGAAGCTAGGAATTAAGAATTTAAACCTCCTTTATCTCTACTAACTAGCTAGTAATAATAATAAATTAACTAAATAAAGACTAATAACTAATTATTATATTAATTATAATAATAATATATAAAGATAATATAATAACTAGTATAACCCTAAGATAAATCTAATATATAAATTACTAAGTATATTTATATAGTATTTATAAAATAATAATATATTAGTATCACAAGGGTCATATAGTACAATATATAGGGTTCTTTAGTGTTGATATTCTTGCTGAAATTAGGGCTATATTTACCCTATCGAGAGTTATAGGTCTATAATATAATTATAGGTTATTTAATAATATAAGCTAATAAGAGCGCTATATTTAGTAGCTATAGCTAGTAGCTATAATACTAGTAGTCTTTCTCTTTTAAGGATAAAAATCATTAAATTCTTTAATTTAAGCTAAATTAGCTTAATTCTATTAAAAATATAATAAAAAGTAGATTCTTCTAATAGATATATATCTAGTATATCCTTCTTCCGCTCTATAGCTCTATACCTCTACGCCTTTATACCTTTATACCTTTATACTAGCTTTTTTAGTTATTATTCCTTTATATTATTATAAGCCACCTATCCTTATATTCTAATATTAATCTTATTTATATTAATAAGGCTTTTAAGTATTAGATTTAGTAATACTTTTATTATAATATTAGCTAGGTTATAGCTATTATTAATCTATCTTATCTTATATATCTCTTTTTATTTATATAATTATTAGAGTATTATAATATTAATTATAAGTTATTTCTTTTTTATAGTACCTAATTTAACTAGGTATTTATATAAAGAGAAGGAGTTAGTTATTAGGATTATTAGAATCCCTAAGAGACTAAGCCTTTTAGTTATTATTACTAATATTAAATTAAAGATATAAATAATATTTACTCTTTATATTATATTATATAATTTACTTATTAAAGCACTTTATATTACTTTCTTTAATTTAATTAAGTTATATATAATAATATTACCCCTTATAAGGCTTTAGTTATTAGCTTATTCCTTATTACCTAAGATAATAATATAACCTAGTTAGGAGCTTAAGTCTTTATTATTAGTAAATAGTCTATTAATAAAGATAAAGAGCTTAGCCCTAGTAAGGTTAATAGAGATATATTATAGCCCTCTCTTTATATTATTTATCTACTATTATAGGCGGTAGTAGAGCTACTTAAAATTATTATTATTTAGTTCCTTTTACTAGGCTACTATAAAGAGGTTATAAGTAGCTTTTAGCTAGTAAATAGTTAATAGATATACTTTATAAGCTTATTACTTTATATATTCTTATTTTATTATTAAGAGGACTAACTTATTAGCTTACCCTTTCTAGGTAACTATAATAAAGTTATTAAGACCTAGAGTAATTTAGTAACTATTAAAAAGTAGTAGTGTTTTTATTATAAAGAATTCCTTTAGCTTAATAATAAATCTAGTAGTTATAAGCTTCTTATCCTTAAGTTAGGTAAAATTCTTATTACTTAAGCCTATTATATTATCTATTTATATTCTTATAAGGCTAAATCTATTACCTATAAAGATTATAAAGTATAGATTAAAGGTTAAAGTAATTATATTAAGCTACTTATAATAGTACTTTAAGTAAGTTACTTACTAGTAGGTACTTACTTCTAAGATATTATATAAAGGCTTAATTATCCTTATAATTATACTCTCTAAGTACTAGTTATAAAGTTATTATAATAGCTTTATAAAGATAACTTATTAAAGTAAGGTATTTAATTATATATATACTTAAGTAATATCTCTTATCTAGAGGCTAATTTTTCTCTAGGTAAGTAAAAGAGCTAGTATAATAAGTAACCTCTAGTTATTCCTCTAGATTATTTATAATTCTATTAATATAATAAATTTACTTTAGTTATTATAATTATAAATTATAAAATAAGATTTCTTATTAGGCTTATTAATATCTTTATATTTATTTTATATATTATTTATACTTTAAAAAGGTAATATTAGTTATATTTATTTTTATTATATTATTTAAATTAAAAGATATTTTTATTAAATAACTACTTAACCTTATTAGAGTTAGATTTTTTAAATAACTAGCCTAATATAATTATTAAGTCTTTTTCTTATAACTTAGTAATTAACTCTTAATTAATTTATTTTTTAATAATAATAAAGGCTTTATTAAAGAAGGTATTATTAGAAAAGACTTTTATTAAAAAGGCTTTATTAAGTATAGATTTATTATAAGATATTTTATTAAAGAAAGCCTTATTAAAGCTAGATTTAGCTAAGAGGGCTTTACTTTAACTATACTTATTATATCTTAATTATATTAACCTCCTTAGTACTAGCCCCCCTTCTAATCCCTCTTCTCCTTCCTCTCCTATTATACCTTTATTACTACTAGGTTCGCTAGTAATAAGAGTAGTTATAGCGCTCTCTCTACCGCTCCTTCTAGTAGCGCTAGGCTCGTTAGTGGCGAGAGTAGTTACGGCGCTCTCTCCACCGCTTCTTCTAGCCACGCTAGGCCCGCTAGTAGCGAGAGTAGTTATAGCACTCTCTCCACCGCTTCTTCTAGTAGGGGCGTTATTAGTAGTAAGGGTAATTAGTATACCCTCTATACTACTTCTTCTAATAATACTAAGCCTAGGTTTACTAGTAGTAAGAGCTAAGGTTTCTCTTAGATATAACCTAATAACTATTAACTAAAAATTAGCTAGGCTATATAATATATCTAAGGTATATATCTTTCTATATATAATAATAAGCTTATTAATATAACTTTATAAGTAGAAAACGGCATATAACTATATTAAGCCTAATCTAGTAATAAAATTAAAAAATAACCTATTAGATATTTAAAAATATATAAATCTACCCCTAGATAATAACAGTTTAGAGCCACTTTACTAAAGGTAGTTATAGTAAGTGATTTACTACTAAAGACACGCTTAGATATATCCTAATAACTAAATAATATTATAATAAGCCTAATATAGTTATAACCTAACTAAGACTAAGATCTAAAAGAGAAATAATTAATAAACTTCTTTTCTTAATTAAAGAAGAATTTAAGGACTAAGTAAAAGAATTATAGTCTAAATATAAGTAAATATAAGCCTAAGGTAAGGCTAAGATAGCTTTAATAAGGGCTAATACTCTAATTAATTATAAAATAATATAAGTTATTATTAAAAAAATAGTTATATAGATACTTAAAGAGAGCTAGAATACTAGGTAGCCTTAGCTACTAACCTAGGTATAGTCTTATACTAAGGTAATAATAGCCTAGAACTAGGCTAGCCTAAGGGTAAAGTTAGTCCTAGCTAGATATAAATAAGAACTAGTTATTAATACTAGAGGATATACTTAGGAGATTAAGAACTAGTCCCCCTAAGAGGTTATTATAGTAATTAATAGGGTAATCTATATTAATACTATAGTAATAGTATATTACCTCCCCTTAGGAGATATAGTCTTAACCTTTTATTAAGAAATAAAAAAATATATAAAGAATAAGCTATAAATAAAGGTTATATTTAGCCTAAAAGTAACTCTATTTTAATAAGTTTATATTATAGTTATTAAAGTAGTCTTACTTAGTAAGGTTTTATAAGATATAACTAATTTTATAATAATACTTTTTATCTTTAATAAAGTAAATATTATTATTATAAAAATATATTACTTTTAATTTAAGTTTAAGATAAAAGCCTTATTTATTATATAAACTTATAATATAAAAATAATAAATTACTTATATAAATAAAAAGTCTTTTTTAACTTATAGGTATTCTAATATAAACCCTTCTTAAATATAATCTAGCTCTTATAATACTTTTAATATTACTAGTATAAATATATAAGAAAGTTCTATTAAAATAAAAAGTATTATAGTTAGTATATATATAGGTCTTATTTAAAGACTAAGTTATACCTAGCTAAGATAAATAATAAGAAAAAATAATACTTAAACTATAAAGGTAATTACCTAGTATAGTTCTAAGACTACCTTATAATAAAGTAATACTAAGGCTAAGCCTAAGAGGTATATTACTTCTAACTAATATAGTTTAAATCTTACCGCCTAAGGGAGGAGAGAGCCCTAAGGTCTCTAAGAGTATTATTACCCTTAAAAAGAGCTAAGAGTATATAACGCCTAAGAGGGTGCCTACTAGGCCCCTCCTTAGCTATATTAACTATCTAAAGGCTTTTCTTAGTATAAACTAATATACTAAACTTTAACTTTATTAACCTATAAGGAGGATTTATAAGACTTATACTAGTATTACTAACTAGAATCCTCTAAAGGGTAATACTAGCCCTTAGGTTAGGTAAAAGTTAGACTTTAGACTTTTTATTATTAACTCTTATTATATTAACTAAGAGTAAAAACCTCCTCCCCCCTCTTATATTATTACTTATAACCTTAGAACTAAGCTAAAATATAATTATAATTAAGCTAGCCTTATCTAGATAAATAAATAAAGATCTCTTCTTAGAATATTTATAAAGATAATAATAATATATAATTAGTTTTTTATTAAGAGGATAGCTTAGATATTATAATAATTTAAGAAGTATTATTAGGTAGCCCCCTACTTACCTCTATATTAGCGCTATATTAACGCCTTTAGGGGGGTAAGTAGATAGTAATCTATATATATAAAAAAATTAATAGATCTACTTAAGAAGAAATAATAAAGAGTAATATATATTATATTTAATTTTATAAAAGCCCTCTTATCCTTATAAACCTCTACTTAGAGCCTAATATAGACCTAGGCTAATTTATAAGTAATATACTACTAGTACTAGGAGTTCTAAGAGCTATAATAGGGGATTTTAACCTCTACTACTTATCTTAAGACTTATATAAAAAGAAATCCTTATATATTAATAAGATAATTAAGGCTCTAACCTATACTAAAACTACCCTAGTTACCTTACTAAAAATAGTAATATAATATAAATATAATTATTATATAAGTACTTTAGACCTCCTCTAAGCCTCTTTATTACTAAGACCTTAATATATATCCTTAGACTAGGACCTATATAGCTTAGACTATATCTTATAGTTAATAGAACTTTAAGTACTCTAAGTAAAGGTAACTCCTAGAATAAAGAGATAAGGTAAGATTAATAAGAATATTATATTAGTAAAAATAATAACTTAGCTCCTAGCTATAGTTAAGTTACTAATATTTAATTTTTTATAAGTAAAAGTAATATATAACTAGCTTACCTTAGTACTTAAAGATATTATTAAGAAGGCTATCCCTAAGATAAGGCTACCTTAAGACTAATAACTAGCCTAGTAATTAGAGTTAATAAGAGGAGTAGTAATAAAGATAAGGTAAGCTTAGTAAAGGGCCTTAAGATTTAAAAACTAAGTTAATTAAGATAAAGTAAATATAATAAAGAAGGCCTAGGCTTAAGCCTTAGCTAAGGTATAATAAATAGCCTAGAGAACTTACCTAGACTTATTAGAAGATACTCTAGCCTTATAGAGGTAATATTAATAAGCTAAGAGGTATATAGTAAGATATATAGTAGATATAATCCTAGTACTAGCTTAACTAAGCTAGAGATTATTAGTATAGATAAGAGAAGAAAAAGTAAAGGTTCTTATAAAAAAGTTCTTTCCCCCCCCTATAGAGAGTAACCCTAATCTAAACCTAGTTAGGGAATACTAAGTAGCCTACCTATTATAAGATATAGCTAAGACCTTAGTATAAATTATAAAAGAAGAAGTAAAGGATACCTTATAAAGCTACTTAGCCTAGAATATATTAGGTCTAGATAAGGTCTTATATAGCTTACTAAAAGCCCTTAGCTCTCTTATTTACTAGATACTAGCTAAATTATTTAATATATCTTTAAAGTCTAAGTATTTCTTAGCTTAGTATTATACTAGTATTATAATTATACTTTAGAAACTAAGAAAATCCCTAGAGGAGCTTTAAACTATAAGGGGCTAGTATCTAATAACCCTCTTAAATATAATAAAGAAACTATTTAAGAAGATTTTAGTTATATATATTATAGTTATAATAGAAATATACTAACTTCTCTTAGAGAGATAAATAAGTAATAAGAGAAAGAGGTTAATAGAGATAATAATCTTACTAGTAATAAAGTTAGTCTTAGTAGCCTAGGCCTAAGGTAAAGCTATATTACTTCTATAACTAGATATTATTAATATATTTAATAATATAGACTACTATTTACTTATCTAAAAGCTTTAATATCTTAGATACCTAGAGTAAGTCTTAAATTTAATATAATCTTTCTTTAGAAATAAAATAACCTAGCTTTATATTAATAATAGCCTAATAAAGAAATACTTATTATAAAGAGATATACCCTAGGGCTTATTACTATCTTTAATTCTCTTTATCTTATTTATAAACTTACTTTATAAAGCCCTTAAGGCGGCCCTAAGCCTATAAACTATTAGGTTTATAAATAATATAAATCTCTTATATATAAAGAGGAACTATAATAAGATAAAGTATAAGTTTAAAACCACTTAGTTAATTTACTAAGAGTAATCTTAAATCTATTATCTTAGCTTTTTAATATTAAAATTTAAATTAATATACTTCTAATATAAGTATATACTAGACCTAGGCCCTTTTATACTTAAAGGTAAGATAATTAAGTTATTTATAAGTATATATTTACTTAATATAGTCTTCTTTATAAGGCTTAGATAAAGAAAGTAAATTAAGGTAATATTAGGTAAGGTAAAGTTAGTACTTTAGGCCTTATAAGTAACTATAAGGAAATTATAAGGCCCCTAAGTCTAGGAAGTAAGGGATATTTACCTTTAAGGAATTTATCTAATTATATTATTTAGAGTTATAATATAATACTACCTAAGAGATAGGCTTATAAAGGGCCTAATAAGGCCTCTCTATAAATTATAAATAAGGTACTTATAAGTTATTAAAAGAGCCTTTAAAGTAACCCTTACCTATTATATTAAGATAAAACTTTAGGTCTTTCTAATAAATATTTATTTATTAATAAGAAAAAGTAAGACTTTAAACTAATAAGAGGCTAATAAAGCTATAGCCTAGCCTTATTATATAATTACCTAAGTAATCTCTTTTATATTATTATAAAGAAACTATAAAAAGTAAATTATTTTATTAATATAAAGGCTTTATAATAGTTTACTAAAAATAAGTAAAGGGGTCTTAGAGGAGGACTAATATATACTTAATAAGTAAGTAAACTAAAAGTAATAAGTAAAATAAAAATAAGAGAAGACTAAGAACTAAAGAAGGGTAAGGTATTTTATACTCTTCTTAATATATAAGCTATTATAGCTTAGATATAAAGCTAGAGTAGCCTTAATCTTATACTCTTTATATTATATTAGCTTTATTATAATATAACTTTAGATAAGTAAAATTAGACTAAATACCTTTCTCTATAAGCACTATATCCTTAGTTATAACTTAGAAGTATATTAGTACTAGAGTAGCCTAGAAGATATCTACTATATACTACTCTAGTATAAGTTAATAAGAAGGAATAATATCTCTAGAGTAATACTATTATAAGAATAATATAATATCCTTTATATTCTTAATAATCTAATTAGAAGTAAAAAGATAATAAAATAAGTTTATAAAGAAAAATAACTAATATATATAAATATTAGCTTATAATTAAGGCTAAGTAAAGGCTAGGGTAAAGAAAGGTTAAGTATAAAAGAACTTAATATTATTAATAAAATAAACTAAAGTAAAAGCTATATTAGGACTAAAATAAGGTTAATTAAGCTAAATATTAGTTTTATTATTAAAAAAATAAAAGAGAGAGACTTACCTAAGCCCTTAGTAGCTATAGGTTAGGGCTACTCTAGGGTTATAAAACCTTTATTATTATCTAAGCCTAGATTAATAACTAGCCCTTAGGCGCTATTAAGGGCTATAGTAGGTATAATAAGGGCTATAGGTATAATAGGCGTAAGGGCGGGGTTAATAGGTGTGGCGGGCGTGTTAATAGGGGTGATAGGGGTAGGCGGTAGGGCTAGGGCAGGGTTAGCGGGCATAGTAGCTACCACTAAAACTCTTAACCTATAGGAGTAATAATATAGCTCTAATAAGATATTAGAGAGTAAGGCCTAGTTAACTATAGCTAGGGGCTAACTAGGGCTAGTAGGGTTAGTAGTAGGGGTAGAGGCGAGAGTAAGGGCTAAGGTAGGGATAGTGGGCGTAGCGGGTATAGTGGTAATAGTAATAGTAAGGTAAACCCTACTAGTAATATAAGCCTAGTCCTAAGCCTCCTTAGTAGTAATACTATTAGCGTTATAGTAAGCCTAACTAGCTTCTAATATTAGTTACCTAAAGGTAGGATTAACTAAGACTACCTCTAAAGTGGTTATAAGGTAGTCCTATAGCTAACCCTAGATAGTAGTTATACTTAGCTTAACTATAAGTAATACCTACTATAGTTAATTATTAGGGTTAACTTAGGGATATAGGGGGCTTACTTAGGGGTAATATTACTTTATTTATATATACTTAGTATATAAGCTAGTCCTAGCTAAAGAGGTTAGTAGGGGAGAATTAGAGTTAAGCTAGGGATAATATATATAAATAAGCTAGAAATAAGTTAACTTATTAGTATTTTTTATCTAGCTAATATAATAGAGTATTACTATTTATATAGAATGATTTTACTATTTATATAGATGATTTATAAGTAGAAATTTTCCTACTAGCGTAGTACCTAATCTTTAGTATATACCCCACTAAAATAGAAGTACCTTTATAGTCTAGCGCTTTTTTATTTTAGCTTATTAACTTTCTCCCCCTAACATCATTTTTTACTCCTTTTCTCCTAAACAACAACAACAGTACCACAACACACACTCGCCGCCGCTGCCGCCGCCGCCGCCGCCGCCGCCGCCGCCTCTTGCAGAGGCTCTCTTAATGACTTTATCTGGCCTGTTATGTGCACAACTCTCGGAATTGACGAAAATGCGTTTTTTGAGCGAATTAGCGAGCGTTGAGAGCCTCTGCAAGAGGCGGCGGCGGCGGCGAGGAGGGGTTGTGGCAGATAGGCAGAAAAAATGAAATACAGTACTGTTTTTAAAGATACTTATAATTTATATGTGACTTGCCTATAAACAGATGTACCTTTAAAAATCCACTAGTGCTACTTATAAATCATCTATATAAATAGCAAAATCGTTCCGTACGAATAGCAATACTTATATAATAACTATAAGAGGTAACCTAAGGGTTACTTTATATAGGCTTAGGGTTATCTTAAGGTAGGAGCTTATCTTCTTTAGTAATCTTAGAGGTAGGATAATAATAAGGTTATACTAGTTAGACGCTAAACTAGGGCTAACTAGGGGAGGAAGTTACTTACTATAGAGGGAATAAGGGGGGGTATAGAGTTTTTAATAAAAATCTTACTAAGGTTAGGATAGAGATTAGGATAGGCTTAGGCTAGACCTAGGGAATAGTTTTTATTTACTTAAGGGTGATAGTAGTAGTATAAAGCTTCTTATATATAGTTAGCTTAAATCTATAGATAGGGGATATTATAGGTATAACTAGATAATATATAGGGGTAATAGGGGAAAAGTATAAATAAGAAGAAGGGAGATATATAATTAATATAGTTATTAAAGGAAGGAAAAGAAGTTAGGAATTAAGGAATTAGGCTTCTTTTATCTATACTAGCTAACTAGTGTGATAGACAGGGAGAACCACTAGAAAACCCACAGTAATAAGGTGCCACACATAAGAGCTTCTATAGTCTATAATATAATAAAAGGTTATTATCCCTCTAAGGGTTAGTGTGTATATATAAAATAATTAAAGTTAGTCTAATTAGGAGTATTAAATTATTAGAAATATAAAAATTATAAAGGAGAAAAATATAGTTATATCTAGCTTAAACGCAGAAAAGTCACTATAGGGAGTGATATATAGTTAATAATTAAAAGAACACCTAAATAGGGTCCTAATTATAAGGTTAATATTAGAAATAAAATATAAAAAAGGTAAAAAAGTTATTTTTATTATTTTTAGGGGAGGCGCGCTCTTTTATTAGTAGTGCCTATTACGTAGTATACTATAGGGACTATTTTCGGACCTAACACACTAGTAATAATAATAAATTAGCTAAGTAAAGACTAATAAGTAGTTATTATATTAATTATAGTAAGAGTATACTAAGATAATATAGTAGCTAGTATAACCCTAGGATAAACCTAATATATAAGTTATTAAGTGTATTTATATAGTGTTTATAAAATAATAATAAATATAAATATAGTTATTATAAGTATATAGGGGAGTATACTAGGGATAAGAAGCGCTAACTAGGCTATTATAAAGATAAGGAGGTACTTACTAGGGGATAACTTAGCCCTAATAGAACGCCTATTTTTCCTAAACTTAGATTAGTTAGATTAGCTAGGAAGGGTAAAATTAAGCCCCCCCCGCGCCCTTAAGGCGCCCTTAGGACTAAGTTAGAGGATAAAGCTATAAGTACTAACTTATAGCTAAGGGCCTAGCCTAGACCTAAACTAGTGGCCTAGCTAGCCCCCCCTAAGAAACTTAATTAAGAAGAGGGGCCTTATAAGACCTTACTAGAAGCTAATATAAGACTAAAGTAGTTAGAAAGAAGTAAGGGTTTTCCTCTAGGGACTCTAGTTTTTCCTTTACTTATAAATAATAGTGGGACTAAATAGATATATAGTCTAATTAGTCTAAATAAATAATAATAATAATAAGCCTATATAGCCTTTACTAGTTATCTTTCTCTTAAAATATAAATATCTTTAATTATAAAAGAAGGCTTTTAATATAATTAGTAATTAGGCTATTTTTTATTCTAAGGGTATCTCTTACTTACTTCTTAGTTAAGAGTTTTTTAATTTTATTAATAACTTTTTAAATAACTTTAGTATAATAAGAGATAAATATATTAGGTAAAAAGGTATTAGTTAATTAAAGGTATACTCTAAATACTAATAAAGTTAATATAATTCTATTAGGTCTAGTAGTATTATTAATAGCTTTAATAGTTATTTATAATTACTAGTTAAAGATTATATTATTATTTATTTCCTTATTAAGGATTTTATAGGTATAATAAAGAACTTTATAATACCTTTTTACTTTATTAATAATATTATAAACTTTAATAAGAGCTTTATAGGTTTAGATATTTAACTACTTTATATACTCCTTAAATTTAGTAGAAGTAAAGTTCTTACTAATATTATATATAATATAGTCTAATAAACTAATATATATATTTATTTAGTATTCCTTAATTATATTAAATATATCTTAAGCCTTCTAGCTAGTTAGTACTAGGAATTAGGTAGCTTAAAATATTATAGTAGAATTAATTATATAAAGTACTAGGTGTTTTTAAATATAAAAGATATTTATAATTATCTTAAAGTTAAACTTAGGGTTATCTTTAAGGGTAAATTTAAATTAGCTAGGCGCTTATATATTTATCTAGTAGTAATAGTATACTTTATTAATCTTTCTAATAAATTTAGGATTAAATTCCTTATTAATAAACTTTAGGATTTAACTTAGCTATTTAATAAAGGGGTGTTTAAATCGTTAATATAGCTAGTAAAGCTAGGCCTTAGAGAGTATAAAAGCTATACTTTTAGTGGTATTAATTTACTACTAGGGGTAGCCCTATTACCTTATAACTTAGATTAATAGGTTATCTAGGTTATTAAATTTAACCCTTATCTTATCTATATTAGTTAATAAGAATAAGAAGGGTATTAATATTAATAGGATTCTAAAGTTAATTATTTTTAGGCTTATTAGTATATAAACTCTACCTTTAGATATAGTAGAGTTAGTATTAAATTTAATAATTAATATAAGAGTATCCTTAATCTTAAGGTATAATATTATTCTTAGTAGTGCCTTAACTTATAATATACCTACTATTAAGTTACCTAAGGCACCTATATTAGGTAAAATCTCTTAAAAACTCTACTTAAAGTATCTTAATATTAATATATAGATATTACTATATTCTAGAGTTATCCCTAGGCCTAGTATAAGTATAGTAGTAATATAGTAATTATAGTAACTAGGTTAGCTTAGTTAGTTAGCTAATAAAGTATAATAGGTAGTAGAGTTAGTAAGTATAGTTATAACTTTACCTAGGGTAGGTATATTAGCTATAAGGAAGTTACTAGTAATAGTTATTAATAAAGTAAAGAAATTCTTACTAAGCTTATCTTTATTATTATAGTTATTATTATTAAAGAAGTTAGTAGTATATATCTACTCTAGTAGTTTATTTATCTTATTAAGGCACTTATTACCTTTAAATTTAGTTAGGAATAACTAGAATCTCCTTTCTATTAGTAGTAACCTATAATTCTTCTTTTTAAACTATATATTATAAGATATAGTATACTTAGAGTTAGAGTATTCTATTAACTAGTAGCTAGTCTTACTATATATATAATACTTCTTAGTATACCCTCTAAATTAGCTAGAATTACCTAGTATATTATTATAGTTATTTAAGGCTTATTAGTGTTAATTATTATAGGTAAGGTAATAGCTATTATTATAGATTAGATAATTATAGTATTCTTAGTTAGTAATAAAGGCGGCCTAGTAATTAGTAGCCTTCTTCCTTTTATATAAATTAACTACCTACCTAAGCTTAGTAGTAAGGCTATTAAATATTAGGTCTAGCTTTATTAATACTATAATATAAGCCTTAATATTAATAATAATACTATAAAGAGCCTCTTTCTTCTTACTATTACTATTACCTCTTTCCTAGTTAAGGTAATAGTATAGTTTCTAAATTTAGTTAATAATATAGTTAATATATTTAGTTATAAGCTTACTAGGGCTCTTATTAATTATTCTCTAAAGACTAAGGGTATACTACTTAGTATAATATCCTTCTATTATAATTAATAACTTAAAATATTACTTAAGGCGTAAGATAAGGCTATTATAATCTAGCCTTAGGTAAGATAACTATATTATATAGTACTTAGATATAATACTAATTAATATAATAGGTAGTGCCCTTCCTTATATTACTTCTAGTAATTTAAGGTAGTTATATTTATTATAAAAGATATTATAGTTAATATAGATAAATTTATCTCTTTTACCTAAGTATTTCTTATAGTCTAAGTAACTCTTTACTAATTACTTAAGCTTATAAGGGATATTAATAACCTATATTTATATAGCTAGTTATAGAAGCTATAGATAATAATTAGGTTCCCTCTTATAAAGGTTAATATTATCTAAAGGGTAAAGTCCTTAATAATATATATAAAGATCCCTCCTAGGTTATTATTATTATTTATATAAATAAAATTAATAATAATATTATTAATTTAGATAGTAATAATAATAAGTATATTAATTATTAATAGTCTTATATCTTCTTAATTACTTAAGATAAATTTTAAGTATTTAGTAATAGTTCTTAAGTATATAGGGGCCCCCTTATTATTTATATTTCTATTACCTTATTATAATAAAGATATTATATTAATAAATAATTTTAATTTCCTATAATAAAATAAGATAATTAAATCCCTTAGGAATTAGTAGCTTAATAGTTATTAGATCTTTTTTAGGAAGAGGTTATATTTAAGAAAACTCTATAAGGGAGTAGTGTGTTTATAATAGCTAGACTTATTAAATTAGCTTATTTAGTAATATAATATTTTTATATTAAATTAAAAAGCTTATCTCTTCTTAGTAATTCCTAACTATTTATAGTTTTATAACCACTAATTAGTATTAGTATTATAAGGGTTATATAGTATAATACGTAGGGTTCTTTAGTGTTAATATTCTTACTTAAATTAGGGCTATATTTGCCTTATTAAGAGTTATAGGTCTATAATATAATTATAGGTTATTTGATAATGCGAGCTAATGAGAGCGCTGTATTTAGTGGCTGTAGCTAGTGGCTGTAATATAATAAATATAAATATAGCTATTATAAGTATATAAGGGATAAGAAGTACTAACTAAGCTATTATAAAGATAAAGAGGTATTTATTAAGGGGTAACTTAGCATTAATAAAATACTTAATTTTCTTAAACCTAGCTTAATTAGATTAGCTAGAAAGGTAAAACTAAGCCCCCCTTATACCCTTAAGACGCCCTAGGGACTAAAATGAAAGATAAAGCTAATAATACTAACTTATATTTAAGGGCCTAGTCTAGACCTAACCTAAACTAATAGCCTATTTAACACCCCCCTAAGAAACTTAATTAAGAAGAGGTGTTAGACTAGAGTTCTAGTTATCTAGCACTATTATTCTATTATATAAAAGTAGCTAGTAGCTTATTAGGATTAGTAAGCCTCTATTTAAGACTAGTATTAGTAGTTAATAGGATTATTTATATACTCCTTACTAGAACTATATAATATATAGATAAAAGTAGTAGAATAATAGTTAATTCTCTTAAACTAGCTATAAAATATATACTTATTTTATATAGGGTATAGATATAGGTGCTTAGTTATTTTATAGAGTGCCTATACTAATTTAGGTATAATAAGTGCTATATAATAAAAGAAAAATAGTAATATCCCTATTACTAAAAATAAAAATAATTTCCTATATAAATCTAAATCCTATATAATTCTAATCCTATTTAAATATAAATATAATATCCTTATTATTTAATATAAAAGTAATTACCTATACTAATTTAAATATAATAACCTATAGTAAAAAAAGTAAAAGTTTTTTCTAAAATACTAGTAATAAAGTATAAATATAATATTAAATTATATATATTATAGTATTAAAATAATAAAAATAAAGATAAAAAGATAATAAAATAAGAGTATAAGGTTCTTACTTATTAAAATAGCACTAAGAAAACGCTAAAAATACCCTTCTTAGTAATTACCTTACTTAGTTTAACTAGCTATATACTAGTTTAAGCTACTAGGGTTTAAGGCACTAATATTACTATAACTAATCTAGTATTAATTGTAGCTAGAATAGTATTAGTTAATAGAGGAGGCTTAGGAATTAGTGTAGGAGGCTTAGGGGTAGAATTAGCTATATTAGGCTTAGTGGTTATCTCTAGGCGTTTTAGCTAGAGCCTTTTTTATTAAGGGCTACTATTATTAGTTATGCCTATTATATATATATACTTCTAACTAGTAGTAATCTTAGTAGTTATTTTACTAGTCTTAACTAGCTATATAGCTCCTAAAGTAAGCTAGTTACTTTCTTTTATTATAAAGATAGAAGTAAGCTTATTAATATTATTATCTAGTATAGGCTTAGCTAGAATTAGTATATATTTAATATCTAACTTTTCTATTACTTAGTTAAGATTAAATTATACTAAGGTTAATATTTATTAAATCTATTTATTATTAGTATTTATATTCTTCTTTATCTAGCTACTTTTAGTACTTACCTTTTTAGCTTTATTAAAAGCTATTTTAATATTTCTTATTAGGATATTAACTCTTTTTAAGAAGTTACTCTTATATTCTTAAACCTTAGTTTTTAATTTATAAAAAAACCCTTTATCTCTAGTATACTTAAATTTTATTACTTCTAGGTTCTTTTTTATAGTACTAATTTAAGTAAGATAGTTTATCTTAGTTATTACTTCCTTAAGCTACTTTATATTAAATTTAAGGGCCTTTATATTAGCTTTAGTAGTAAAGGTAAACTTTAGATTATAAATAGTCTTTAGAAGATTACTAATATTATTTATTATTAAAGTATTATAGGTTATAGATTTAACCTCCTTTATATTACTCTAAAGCTTCTTAATATTAGTAAGCTTACTATTAACCTTAGTAGCTTAGCCTCTTATCTTAGTTATAATAGTTATTAGATTATTAATCTTTTTTACTAATTTATTAGATCTTTTTACTTTTTTCTTAATAACTTTAGTACTTATAGTAGGAGTAAGACTAACTAAAATACTAATAGTCTAAGGGCTTATAATAACTAAGTATATATTATATAGATCTAACTAGTTTATAGTTAATATTATACTTATAATTAAGGGGCTTATATTACTAAATAGATTAGTAAAATAGAGTATAAGGAGGTTTACTTTAGAAGGTAGGAATTTAGTATAATACTCTAGCTTAATACTTCTAGCTACTTAACTACTATTTAGGTAAGCCTTATAAGCTTTTTTAGTATTATACTTTAGTTATTAAGTAAAGTTATAAGTTATAATACCACTTTTAACTAGTTTAGTATAAATATCCTCTAGCTTTTTTACTACTTAGAAGTAAAGATCTATATAAGGGTAGCCTTAGTTTAGTTCTTTTTAGAATATATTAAATCTAGTATAATAAAAACATTATTTTATATTATATATAGCCTCCTTAAGTATTTAAATCTTTATACTACTACCTAAGTAATTACTACCTTAGAGTATTATATAGTTAAATTTAGGTAATATATAGTTAATCTTAATTACTTTTCTATATATATTAAAAGGTAGATATACCTAATCTAGTATTAATAGGTATCTTCTTTACTTTAAAGTATTAGTTATAAGGTTATCTTTACTCTATTTAGCTATATTATAATTAGGTATTAGAAGCTTCTTTCTACTAGGGGATTTTAATAATAGGCTTTTACTACCTTTATTACCCTAATAGTATATTAAAGCCTTCGCGTCTAGGTTAAAATTACTACCTTTATTATTATTATTATTAAGGTTATTTATTTTATTATTACTATTCTTATTATTATTTTATATAAGAATAGTATTATCTTAGTTATTTTTATACTTAATAATAAGGTTAATTATAATAGGGAACTCTTAATCTTATAATATAGTTTTATTTTTATTACTAAATATAAAGTTATTTAAATTATTATTATTATTATCCTTTTAACTCTAGTTATTATCTTTATTACTATTTTCTAGCTATTATTAGCTATTATTTTTAATATTATTATTAGCTAGTTTTATTAAGAGCTAGACTTCTATTAATATAAAGGCGTTTAAGAGTATAAGGTCTATAAGGTTAATAAACTACTTATTACTATTACTAGAGTTACTTAGCCTAGGCCTAAAAATATTTAAATTATCTTAGAGTATATCTATTATTAGTTATTAGTACTATTAGCCTAGTAGATCTTACTCCTTAAGATAGTTATTTTAATCTTAAGTAATATATAATCTAGTATAGTTAATATAAGGTATATAGTAATACCTTATTTAAATAACCTTAGTTATAGATATAATTTTAATAAAAGAGATTATAATTTAGCTTAAAAGTAATATTATAGTGTTATCTTTAAATATTCTTCTAAAGTATATATAAAGGTATTATTAGAGAGAGGTTTATAAGTAAGGTAAAGAAGTAAAGACCTAGTTATAAGTATATATTTCTAGTATTACTTATATAGCTCTTATTTCTTTTAAGATAGTATTTTTATATATTTAAAAATAATTCTATTATAAATAATTTAGTATTTATAGTAATATACTCTTACTATTTCTAGGGAGTAAGTTTATAATCTTACTACTATAAATAGTACTTATATAGGTAATTTATTACTTTAGTAGTTAACCTCTTTAAGGTGGTTATTATAGTGCTTTAAGGTATTCTTCTACTATCTTTATAATATCCTCTTATAAGATAGTTTTAATAATCTAGGAGTTATCTTTATTTATAAAGCTATACTATTTAATAAGAAATTCCTATCTTTAGTAACTACTATAATATATAATAATTTAATCTAGTTCTTAATATTCTTTACTATCTATTATAATAACTAGTAATACTTATTCCTTTCTATTAAAAAGGTCTTAGCCTTAGTAAGGCTTCTAAAGATAGGTAATATTAATTACTAGGTATATATAACTATTACTATAGAAGTTAAGTTAATAAGCTTATAGGTAGACCTCTTTAATAACCTTATATAAGCTAGCTCTTATTATAAACTATTTTTACTTTAAGTTTCTTAGTAGTATATATCTCTTATATAATTAAAGGTAGACCTTATTACTAATATAGATATTAGGTATACTATATTTAGTATTATATTATATCTTCTAAAGGGTAGAACTAACTATAAGGCTAAGATAAGCCTTATAGGCGTATATTTTTTATAGTTCTATAAGCGTTTTAGTATTAATTTAGGTTATTAGATAAGTGGTGTTTATTAGAGTATTAATAGTAGATTTAGGCTAAAATCTATATATTATTTTATTTAGGCTATACTTAATTAGTATAGAATAAGTATTATTTAGGTTATATTATAAGGTAGGTAGAATAGATAGCTAGGGAATAATAGGATTTATTATAATATAATATCTTATTACTAACTTAACTATTTAATTCTTCTATTCTAATAAACTATTAGTTTAGGTATAGTATATAGTTAATATATTAAATCTAGCTCCTAATATATATAATATCTCTATTTAGATAGTAGAAGTAAATTTTAGGTCTTTATTACTAATAATATACTAAGGGAGGCCCTAGTTATATAGTATTAGTCCTTAAAGTAGTAATTAGGCCTAATCTTTAGTTATATAGTTATTATTCCTTATTATTAATAGGGTTTTCTTTAAGAACTAGTAAGATACTAGATAGAGTATATTAAGGTAGTTATTTTTAATATAGGCCTATAGTGTTTTTTTTAATAAGATAAGTAGTAGGTCTATAATAAAATTAAATAAGATTATATAGAATAGTATAAGAGGATAATTAAATAGCTATAATTTACTAAGAGTAGCTCTTTTATTAATAGAATTTTCTTAGTATATAAGGTAGTATATAAGATAAGTCTCTATCTACCTAGTTATTTCTTATATAAAAACGTCTTAGAGCTTAGTATATATCCTTTTTAGCCTAAAATAGTACTTATTATTATATATAGCGCTAAGAATAGCTTTAAATAAACTATATAAGATTACTAGTTTTTACTTACCTTATAGGTTTATTATATATAATAGTCTATTATCTATATACTCCTATAAGCTAATTAGTAATTATAGTTAATACTTTTACCTCTATATAGCCTATAATTTAGGTATAGTGTCTTTAGCTATAGTATTAAAGTAATTAATAATTTTCTTATACTTTAGGTCTTCTTAATATCTATTAATTAATACTATTTAAAACTTTAGGTATAGTATTATTTTAATAGCCTAAGTATAAAATATATTAGCGGATTTATTAAGTTTATTATATATACTATTATTAATAATATAATATAAGGGCTAGTATTAAGGTAAATAGGAGAGAGTATTAGGAATAATATTAAGAATTCTTAGGATATAGAAGATTTATAACTAAAATTAAGATAAATAGTTAATAATTATTACTAATTTTAGATTTACTTTATTTAAATTTATTATTATAAGTAATATATATATAACTATATCTTTTATAGTAATATAGTCTATAATTATATTTATTAGGTGCTAGTTTAATTAGACTATTTAATAAAACTTTCTAATAGCCTACCCTACTATAGTAACTTCTACTTCTATTAATCTATATACTTATTTAACTTTTAATATTAAATATAATAAAAATATAAAAGGTTTTAGTTTATTAGCTAGTATATCTTTACTAGGGATACTCTCTTTATCTTATTTATTATTAAGTTAGAATATATAAAGGCTAAAATTATCTTTATAAGTATCTAGCTTTAGAAAAAGATACTTACTTAGGTTATAGTAGTAAAGATAAAATTATATAGATAGATACTTCTATAGGTTTAGAAAGACTGCCTTTTTAATATCTAAGATAGTAAAAGTAACCTTCTATACCTTATTCTAGTATACTAGCTTTAAGAGGCCTAAAATTATATTTCCTAAATCTCTTATATTCTTTAGGAGGTTAGTTTTCTAAGCCTAGAGTAACTCTAGTAGAGGTATATATTAGGGAATTCTAGTTTAAATAAATCTAGCTATATTAATAAACGTTTTAAGCTTAGAGAGGTTAGAGGGTATTATAAGCTTAATAAAAGCTTATAGATAATTATTAGTTTTTATAATTTTAGTATTATCTATAATAAAACCTAGTAACTATATTAATAAGAATATTATAAATAACTTCTTAGGGGATATATATAGTTACTTTTTAGTTATTATTTATAAGAAGATCTTAAGGTACTTCTTATATTCCTCTTTTATTTTTAATAAGATAAGGATATTATTAATAAAGATTTTAATATAGTAAGTATATATATAAAAAAGGTTATTTATAAAGTATTATATATATACTAAGGTATTTTTAAATCTTATTAATATAATATTTAAGACTTCTAATCTTTATTTAAAAATAACTATTATTTTATTATAATATAATAGGTAGATACTAAACTAGAAGTAAAAGCTTTTATTATTAAATATAAAGTAATATCTATTCCCTTAAACGCTATTTATAATATTTCCTTAGTTAGGTAGGGGGTATATATCTAAGACTATTATTTTATTAAGTGGTTAGAGGTTAATAATAATTCTTTCTTTACTTTTATTATTTATAGTTTATTATATAATAAAAGTAGGGTATATAATTAATATTAGGTCTATTATTAGTTTAAGCTTACCTTAAGTAGTTAATTTATTATAATACTTATTAAGGGCTTCTTTATCCTTTAGTCTAAGAGGGTATAGCTTTATATTATATTTCTAATTCTACTAGCTATTAATAAGGTTAATTTATATCTTCTTATAATTAGCTATAAGAATAAGGCCTCTATTATAGTAGATATTATATTTATCTATTATTACCTTAAGTATTTTTATAAATTTAGGCTTAAGGTTAGAGATACTTACTCTAAAGCTATTTTTAATAGTTAGTATATTAGCTAGCTATAAGACACTATAATTTAGTATACTAGTATCTATATTAGGGAGATAACTTAGATCTAGTATAATACTAATTTTACCTATCTCCTTAGTTACTAGTATTAGGTCTTTAGCTTCTTCTATTATTATATAAGCCTAATTTAATATATTATATATATTTTCTTTATACTAAATATAGAAAGCTATTTTATCTCCCTTATACGCTTATAACTATCTAAGTAATATATACTTTATAATAAAAATATCCTTTAACTAGTAGTTATAAATTACTATATATTCTAGTATTTCTATATCTATAGTAGTATTATAAGTAGCCTTATAATATATAGAAAAGTAATATACTAATTACTTATAAAGTACCTTTTCTATTATATAGTCCTTCTAGGAGATAGTAAGAAGTGCTTATTACCTAGCTCTAATTATTAAATCCTCTATAATATATATATTTTACTAGACCTAATTTAATACCTTATAATAAAAGATTTATATATTTAGCTTAGTATTCTAAACGCTTTATAAGATAACTCTTTCTTAGATATAGTTAACCTTTACTTTATATTTATATAAAAAAACATTACTAAGAAGGAGTAGAGGACTAACTCTTTTAATAATATTAGTAGTAGTTATAATATAAGTAAAGATATTACCTTATTTATATAAATAAGTGTTTATATAGAAGTTAAAAGTAACTATTTTAGTAATACTAAATAATAATTTAACGCCTTTTACTAGCTTTAAGGGTTATAACTAGAACTTTAGGTTATTTTTATACTTTAATAGCTATACTTTATTAATAAGTATATTAAAAGTACCTATATCTAGGTAAATTTTAAATTAAGGTCTTCTTATTATAAAGTAAATTAAGGTTTTTATATATATTAAAATATACTTTTCCTAGAAGGTAATTATACCTAGCTTTATAATAGCTTTAACTATATAAGGTTCTAGTCTTCCTTTAAAGAGTTCTTTAATATTATAGGTAGTAATTTTATTATTAGAGTTATTACTATTATTATAAAAGTATATAAAATTAGCTTCTTAAGTAGATTTATTTATACTTATATAGTTAGTTTCCTTATTAGGATTTTTATTATTCTTATAGAAATTTATAAAGTCTCCTTTATTAGCTAGCTTATTATTAAAAAAAGATAATTTTAATTTATAGAAATTAGCCTCCTTTTTAATAATTTTATTATTATTAAAGATATAGGTATATCCCTAAGTATATAGCTCCTTATATTAAGATTCTAGGTTACTATTATTAGGACTAATAGTATAGAATTTTTCTCCTTCTAGTATTCTCTTATATATTTATTACTAAAAATAGTATTTAGCTTCTATATTAGTCTATCTAACCTTTCTCTAGTTCTTATATACCTAGGCGAAGGGTTTACTATTAGTATATAGAGATTGCTACTAGGTATATAAATTTAATTAAAAGTAATATATATTACCTTTATTATTTATATACTAGTCTTACTAGTATAGTTAAAATTCTTATAAATCTTAAAATTAAAATAGTTACTTTTCTTATTAAAATAAAAAGCTATTATAATAAAATAAATATCTATTATTACCTTAGTTTTATTTACTATAGGTATTAACTATTTTATCTCTAGATTTAGTTATATCTATATTACTATTATCTATATAATAATATACTTTATATAAATCTTACTATAGCTTAGATATTTTAATATCTAATTTAACTAATTCTTTAAGGATTTACCTTTACTTTTTAATATCTTTTATAAATATTATTATTATAAAAGTTCTTATTAATTTTATATAAACTATATATAACTTTAGTAGTAGCTTATTATAAAAGTAAGTAAGTAAGTAAATATCTTTATTATTACTAAGGGCTTTTATATAAAGGTAGAATTTAGTATATAAAGTAGTTATTATAATACCCTTCTTAGTTAGGCTTATTACTATATAGATAGTTAAATTTATCTAGTTTTATACCTTTATAAGATAGATATTATATTTTTACTTTAAAGCCCTAAATAAGGTATTCTTATCTCTTTAGAAGTCTTTTCTTTTTTAATTACTAACTTAAGATTAGTATTATAACTAAATATCACCTTAAAGTAGATATTATAGATTCTAGTGTATTTTAGTTACTCCCTTATTATTTTTAAGTAAAGCTATAATTATATATATCTAGGTATAGAGGTCCTAGATAACTATATATTTCTCTATAAAGTTATTAGTTCCTTCTATATATTTATTATCTAAGGTATTTAGCTAAAATAGCCTAACTATATAAATATCTAGTATTATCTAAAGCCCTAGCGTTTTAGTATTAGTATTACTACTACTAATATTAATTTTATTCTAAGTATTATTTAATAAGGTGTTATATACTTAAAAATTCTTAAATATCTCTTTTATATTATTAGAGTACTATTTTTACTACTACTCTATTTTTACTATAAAAGACTTTATTATTATTATTATATCTATTATTTTTAATAAGTCTAGTAGTCTACCTTTAAGTAGGGTTTTACCCTAGGTAGTAGATAATTCTAGAGTAGATTTATCTTAAGATAATATACTTTTTTTTTTTAATAGTAAATAAAATTAGTAATATAGTAGGTAAAATTAGGGTTTTAGGGGATAAAACTAGTAATATCTATAATAATAGGGTCTATAGGGTCTATACTTTTTTTAGGTACTTAGGGAGTCCTTTAGATTTAGTATATTTAATAGTATTCTTAATATACTCTTAGATAACTATAGAATTTTACTTTATAATTTAGGTTTAAGTAGATAGTTTAATAATTATAATATACTTATATTTACCTCTTATATTAATATTTTTATAAGATAGAATTTCTAAAAGTTTAAACTTACTAGTATTTAATTAGATCTAGTAATAAATTAGTAGTTCTTTATTAAAATTAAAGAAGTTAAAGAAATTTATAATCTTATAAAAATCTATATTTAAAATAATATTTAAAGTAGTATTTTTAGTTTTCTTTTTTAATAATAATAGTATTTTTTAGCTAAAGTTAAATATTACTATTATTATTATTATAATTAGTTTTTTAATTATTAAATTAGTTAATTCTAATTCTTAGCTTTATTCCTAGGAATTTAATTAATAGTTAAATTTTATTAGTTATACTAATTATTAGAGTAATTACTACTACTTATTAGACTAGAGTTCTAATTATCTAGTATTATTATTCTATTATATAAAAGTGGCTAGTAGCTTATTAAGATTAGTAAGCCTCTATTTAAGACTAGTATTAGTAGTTAATAAGATTATTTATATACTATTTACTAGAACTATATAATATATAGATGGAAGTAATAGAATAATAGTTAATTCTCTTAAACTAGCTATAAAATATATGCCTATTTTATATAGGCTGTGGGTATAGGTGCTTAGTTATTTTATAGAGCGCCTATGCTAATTTGGGTGTAATAAGAGGGGCCTTATAAGACCTTACTAGAAGCTAATATAGGACTAAAGTATTTAGAAAGAAATAAGGGTTTTCCTCTAAGGACTCTAGCTTTTCTTTTATTTATAAATAATAATAAGACTAGATAGATATATAGTCTAATTAGTATAATTAAATAATAATAATAATAATAATAATAAGTAATTTAACTTTATTATTATAATCTTATACTAATAAAGGTTCTTAAATACTATCTTAATATATATTAAGAAGTTATAAAAGTTAGACTTATCTTATTATCTACTAGCTTTAAAAAAAACTATAACTTTTAATTAAGTTATTATATTTAAGTTTATTTAAATATATATAAATTATATCTTTAAAGGGCTAATAAAGTCTATATTAATTTTAAGTTTATATTAAATTACTTATTTCTAGTTTATAAAAGCTTTTTAGTTATTATTAAATTTCTTTCTTTATAAGAGTAATTTTCTTTTAATTACTATTATTATAATTCTACTTATTAAGGCTTAGATAGTAGTTCTAATTATTATAAGAGCTACTAGGGCTATTAATTAGTTATTTTATAAGAAGAATAGTTATTTAAATAAGGTTTATATTTCTTTTACTTATTTATTATTTTACTTTATAAAGATTATATATTACTTTTATAATCTCTTATAAGTTTCTTTAAAGTCTTTATAAGGCTTATTAATTATAATATTTTTTATTTTAAAGTTTTTTATTATATTAGTAAAGAGAATTAATTATTAAGGACTAGCCTTATAATATTTATAAGTAAGTATTATAATTATTATTAATTTTCTTAAGGAGAGAGAGAGAAGGGAGAGGAGAGGGGGTAAGCCCTTTTCCTCCTTATACTATATTTTAAACTAACTATTAGGCCGCGCTTAGGGCGTGGCCTAGTAAGCCTATAGCTCTATACCTAATAAGTATAGGCTTTAGCTTAGATCCTTTATAAAGAGAATTAAAAGAGTAAATAGATATAGATAGTTAAGTAAAGTATAAAATATAGGCTTATAGTATAGCTACTATAAAAAAGTCCTATATAAAACCTAATCTCCCTATAAAATATATAGTTTTATATAATTCTTCTTAAATTCTAGATTATAAATATAATATTATAAAATATATAATTAAATAGATCTTTATAAATATTATACCTTTATTTCTTTACTTTTTTTTACTTATTTCCTTTAAATTCTAATAAATATAAAAGTAAAAGTTCTACTTTTTTTAAAAAAAAGTTACTCACTATAATCCACTATAAGTCTACTATAACTTTACTTTTTATTTTTCTATAACTTTAGAATACTATAACTTTTTATATAACGTGGTTAATAAGCGAGTCACGTAAATAAGTAAGTTACACACCTAACCTAACCCTATAATATTTAACTATTAATAATTTAACTATAATATAAAAAAAGATCTAAAACTAATTAGAATCCTCTTCCTTACTAGTTTTTATATCTAAAGTATAAGTATATATATTATATCTAGTCTAGCTACACATACTATATTACTAACTATATATTTTAACCCTTACCTTATAACTACTATAAGCCTATATTTTATCTTTTACTTAACTATTAATATTTATCTAGTCCTTTAAATCTCTTATATCTTATATAAAAAGTAATCCTTTAGTTTATAATCTAGTTTTTTTAACTTACTAATACTTACTAATTAGCTTATTTATAGTCTTAAGCCTATATACTTAAGTATATAAGAATATAACCTTATATATAATAGCTATTATACCTTTTTTAAAACTATTAAGTATATTAAGACTTTTAGTTAGAGAGTTATTTAGATAATTAGTAATTTACTTTTTAAGAATTAAAGACTATAAAATCACTTTAGTTATAGTACTTAGTATCTAAGAGACCTAAGAACTAGCTAAACCTAGATATAAGTTTAGAAGACTTAGTATTATAAACTTTAGTTCTAAGGTAAAAATAACCTTTTTAAGATTAAAAGGGGTAATTCTAACGCCTTAAAAACTACCTTAGATATTTTCTTTTATAATAAACTTATTAAAAGTATAAAAAAATATAAATAAGAAATCTTCTTTAGTAATATATATAATACTAGTCTTTATAAGATCCTTAATTTATTACTTATAAGCCTTTTTAAGTAAACTAAAATAACTAATATCTAAAGGCTAGAGTATATAGGAAAAATAAGTAGGTATATAGAGAGTAATAATCTTATTCTCTTAGTAGAAAAGCTTAAATATAGTTAAGTAGTGACTTTTATAATTATCTAAGATAAAGAGATAATAAGTATCTTTATTTTAATCTTTTATATATTTATAAAAATACCTTATCTAATCTACACTAATTTTATTTATTATCTAGCTATTTAAGCTTATATTAATATATTAATTAGGGGGTAGGCGTTTATCTTTATACTAAGGTATAAGGTAATTTTAGCCCTTTACTATAATATATAGTAACACTACTAAGCCCTAGGAATTTACTACCTAAATTATAGTAACCTATTCCTTATTACTAGGCTATATTACTTTTACTTTTCTAACCTAATTAGAGCTTATAATAACTATTCTTATTATAATAAAGCCTATTAAAAACCTAATCTTATTAAAGTTATAGATATTAGACTCTATAATACTATATTTTATAATTATATTCTTTAAGAGTATAAACTAGCTATAAATTATAGTTAGATCTTTATATTTAGCTCTTTAGTAATTATATCTTTATTAAAAATATATAATAAGCTTTAGTTATTATTATATAAGGTTTTTCGCCTAACACACTTTAATATATCTATTACTATATTTAGTAAGTAGTTAGTTTACTATATCTTCTATATTAATATACTAAGGGGGAAGTCCTTATAAGTCTAGCTATAAAATATATTTTACTATAGCCTTCTCTTCTAAATTAGTAAGTTTCTTTAAATTAGGTATAAAATTATATTAATTAATTTAACTATTATATTAGTTATATATTATTATTAGGGATATATTATAGATTATTATAGCCTTCTTAATACTTAATTTAGGGTCTTTTTTAAGAGCTTAAAGGGTAAGAGTGATCCTTAACTCTTTTAAAGTGTTTTCTATTTAAAGGTTATTAAGTGATTATAATGCGAAGGTAGGTGATAGCGAAAACTAGGTAGAGTATGTGACTCACTTATCTACGTGACTTGCTTATTAACTACGTTATAATATTTTTATTTTTAGAAATTTATATTATAATTAGGTTATAAAAATATTCTTTAATTATAGTTTTTAAAATATTTCTATATTAATATAGAACCTATAAATAATTATTAAAAACTATATATTTTATAGGGAAATCAAGGTATATATAAGACTTTCTAATAGTATTATAGAGCTAGGTCTAAACTATGCCTAGCGGAAAAGGATAATAAGAAAGAATAATATCTTAACTATAAGGGAAACCACCTAGCGTGGTCCTAAGACTACCCCGTTATAAGGTAGCACTAGGGCTACGCCTAGGAGGCATACCGCTTCTAACTAATAGAGTTTAAGAGTTGCCGCCCTAGGGAAGAAAGACGCCTAAGGTCCCTAAGGGCGTTATTACCCCTAAAGAGAGCTAGGAGTATATAGTGTTTAAGAGGGCGGCCCCTAGGTCCCTTCTCTTTAGCCCTAATCTAAAGACCTTTCTTAGTATAAACTAATACGCTAAACTTTAACTTTATTAACCCTAAAATAAGGTCTATAAGCCTAGGGTCACTAGTTAGGATTCTATAATATAAAACCCCTATACTTACTATAAGTAAGGACTAGTTATACTAGGTATTATTATTAGCCTTAATACTTATAGTCTAGTTATAAGGTAAATTACTACTCCTACTACTCTTATTATTACTAATAGTCTTAGAACTAACCTAGGATATAGTTATAACTAAACTAACCTAGCTTAAATAACTAAATAAGGATTTTCTTATAAAATATTTATAAAGATAATAATAATATCTAGCTAGTCTTTTATTAGGAGGATAGCCTAAACGTTATTATAATCTAAGAGGTATTACTAAGTAGCCCCCTACCTACCCCCTCCTTAGCTTTATACTAGCGCTTATAAGGGGGGGGGTAGGTAGTAACTTATATTTATAAGAGGGTTAATAAAGCGTTATAAGAAGTAATAGTTAGAAGGGATATATATTATATTAAATTCCTTAATAACCCCCTTATCTTTATAAGTATTTACTTTAAGCTAAATATAGACCTATATAGACTCTTAAGTAGAATTCTATTAGAAGGGGAGATCTTATATATAGTAGTAGGGGACTTTAACCTCTACTACCTCTCTTAGGACCTCTATAGTAGAAAATCCCTATTTACTAATAATATAATTAAGGCCCTTACCTATATTAGAACTATATTAGTTATACCCTTAGGGATAGTAATATAGTATTATTATAATCACTATATAAGTACCTTAGACCTCCTCTAAGCCTCTCTAGTACTAAGAGGTAGATATATAATACTAGACTAAAATCTAACTAGGTCTAACTATATCCTATAGTTATTAGAGCTTTAGGCCTATAAGTTAGAGGGAAGTAAGCTAATAAAGAAATAGGGAAAGATTAATATTAGTCTCGCCTTAGCTAAGGTAATAGCCTAGCTCCTAGCTATAACTAAACCACTAATAATAAGACCCCTAGAGGTAGAAGTAGTATATAAGTAGCTTATACTAGTAATAGAAGATATTATCCTTAAGGCTATCTTTATAGTAGGCCCCCCTTAGACTAAGAGGCTAGAGTAGTAGAACTAAAAAACTAGCTAGGTAGTTACTAAGATAAAGAGGACCTAGAGGTAGGTATAGAGGTTAGGAAATAAAGTAGACTAGGAGATTATATATAGAATAAGAAAAGCCTAGTCCTAAGCCTTAGCTAAGATATAGAAGGTAGCTTAGAGGATATACCTTAACTTACTAGGTAATATACTAGTGTTATAGAAGTAATATAAGTAAGTAAAAAGGTTTATAGTAGGATATATAGCTAATATAATCCTAGAGCTAGCTCGCCTAGGCTATAATACCCTAGTATAGTTAAAGGAGGAGAAGGTAAAGGTCTTAGCCTAAAAGTTCTTTCTAGCCCTAGTAACTATTAGTCCTAAGCCTAGGCGTGATATAGCCCTAACCTATAAGCTAGACGCCCCTAGACCCCTATAAGATAAAATAAAAATCTTTATAGAAGTTATAATAGATAAAGTTAAGGATATACTTAGAGGCTATATAGCCTAGAACGCCCTAGGTCTAGATAGGGTCCTATATAGGCTCTTAAAGGCCCTAGGCCCCCCCCTATATAAGATATTAGTAAAGCTCTTTAATATATCACTATAGTCTAGACACTACCTAGCCTAGTACTAAGCTAGCTTTACTATAGTCCTCTAGAAGCCTAAGAAGACCCTAAATAACCTCTAGATAGTAGGAGGATAGCGGCTAATAACCCTCCTTAATATAATAGGTAAGCTATTTAAGAAGATTCTTACTACTTATATTATAACTATAGTAAAGATATACTAGCTCCTTCCTAAGGGTTAGATAAAGAACTAAAGGTATAAGTTAATAAAAATAGTAATTATAATAGTTATTAAGCTAGTCTATATAGCTTAAGCCTAAGGTAGGGCTATATTACTCCTCTAACTAGATATAGCTAGAGCTTTTAATAATATTAACTATAAACTACTTATTTAAGAGCTTTATTAGTTAGGTTACTTAGAGAAGATCCTTAACCTTATTTAATCCTTCTTTAATAAGAGGATAAACTAGCTTTAAATTAATAGTAATATAATAAAGAAAAGGGTAATCTAGTATAAAGTCCCTTAAGGCTTACTACTATTACTAATCCTCTTTATCCTCTTTATAAGCTTATTATATAAAGCCCTTAAGGTAGCCCTAAGTCTATATATAGTTAGCTTTATAGATAATATAAACCTACTATATATAAAGAAGAACTATAGTAAAATAAAGTCCTAGCTAGAAAATACTTAGGCTATATATAAAGACTAGGTAAGAACCTATTAACTAAGTTTCTTTATACTAAAGTTTAAGCTACTATACTTTTAATATAAATAAGCCCTAGATCTAGGCCCCCTTATATTTAGGGGTAAGGTAGTAAAGTTATTAATAGATATATACCTCCTTAGAGTAATACTATTAGTAGGGTTAAGATAGTAGAAGTAGGTTAAGTTTATATTAAGAAAGGTCTAGTCTATACTTTAAGCCTTATAGCTAATAGTAAGGAAGTTATAAGGCCTAAGGGTTAAAAAAGTAAGAGATATCTACCTCTAGGGAATTTATCTAATTATATTATTTAAAGTAGTAGTATAGTATAGCCCTATAGCTAGCCCTATATAGGGCCTAGTTAGACCCCTCTAAGAGCTATAGATAAGGTGCTTAAGGGTAATTAGAAGAGCCTTTAAGGCTACCCCTACTTATTATATAAAGATAGAGCTTAGTATATTACTAGTAGACGTCTACTTAATAATATAGAAGAATAAAACCCTAAACTAGTAAGAGGCTAATAAGGCTATAGCCTAGCTTTAGTATACTATTATATAAGTATTATCTCTAGTCTTACTCCGCTAAAGTAATAAAAGATAGATCCTACTACTAATAAAGGACCTTTATTAAAACCTACTAAAGATAAGTAAGGGGGTACTAGAGAGGGACTAGTGTATACTTAAGGCTTAGGTTAACTAGATATAAAGAGTAAAGTAAGAGTATAAGGAGACTAAGAGCTAGAGGTAAGTAAGATAGCTTACCTTATTCTTAGTCTATAAGCCCTTATAGGCTAAGTATAGGGCTAGGGTGACCCTACTTCTTTACTTACTAAGGTATATTAGCTTTATTATAATATAACTATAGATAAAAAAGATTAAGCTAAACACTTTCCTTTATAAGTAATAAGTACCTAAATATAATATAAAGATATATTAGTATAGATATAAGGTAAAGGATATTTATTATATACTTCTCTAGTATAAACTTATAAGCTAGTATTATACTCTTACTATAATACTACTAAGGGACTAAAGAGATATACTTTATATACTTAACTACCTAGTTAAGAGTAAGAAAATAGTAAAATAAGTATATAACCTATAAAGGCTAACTTATATAAATATTAGACCTAAGGTAGAACTAGGATAAGATAGATATAGAGTAGGTATAGAGTAGACGAGGAGGAGCTAAGGCCTAATAAAGGGGATACCCCCCCCCTAAGGGGGGTAAAATAAAAATAATTAGGAAGAGGGGCTTTACTAGCCCCTACTAGGAACTAATACGTAATTAGAGTTAGATAAAGAAGTAAGGGTTTTCCTCTAGGGAGTCTAGTTTTTCCCTTACTTATAAAAATAGTAGGATTAGATAGGTATATATAAGCCTAGTTAGTGTAATTTAATAATAATAGTATTATAGTTAAAAGATAAGGGTTAAAATATATAGTTAGTAATATAGTATATATAGCTAGACTAGATATAATATATATACTTATATTATAGATATAAAAACTAGTAAGGAAGAGGATTCTAATTAGTTATAAATGATTTTTATTATTATTAGTAAATTATTAATAGTTAAATAGTAAAGGGTTAGGGAAAGTAGGTAACTCGCTTATTTAGGTGACCTACTTATTAACTATATTAAATTCTTTTAATTTTATTAATTATTAAATTCTTTTAATTTTATTAATTATTAAATCCTTTTAATTTTATTATTTATTAAAGTAATTATTATTATTTATAAAATTAAAAATCTAGTTATTTAATATTTAATATTTTTTATATAAAAGTAATTAATAACTTATTAAAATTAATAAGCTTATATTTAAGATTAGTATTAGTAATTAATAAAATTATTTATATATCTCTTCTTAGAATTATATAATATATAGATAAAAGTAATAAAAAATAGTTAATTTTATCTAATTAGTTATAAAAAAGTTACTTATTTAAATATAAGCTATGATATAAACGCTAAGTTATTCTATATAGTCTCTATGCTGATTTTAGTGTGATAATAGTAGAGGCTAGTGCTACTTAAGAAGAATATATATATTAACGAATATAAGCCTTTACCTAATAACTCGATAATTATCGACTCAATCTAATACGTTGTTCACGGGCAATATGGCAACGAACCCGGGACTCGAGTTGCGCGGAAGAGACACAAACTCGAAGACTCGGCTTGGATGTGCCCTCTATTTAGACGAGCAAGTTTCACTTTCAAGCCAGTAGGGCTGTGCGAAGAGCTGCTTTTATGCCTGAACAACGACGACTGTTGTCCAGCCTCGCCTGTGTGGTTTGGATTTGGCACCCTTGCCGGTTGCTCGCAAGCGCTCCAGCCACAACTGTAGTGGGCAGCCAGGCCGATTGCTCTGTCGGCGCAGATGTTTGTTCGAGTTTGGCCCACAGACTGCACCCCGAGGAGCGCATTGAGAGAGTACACTGATTCATAGTTACGCCAGGTATGCTCTATTTAAGCGGGCATCGTCGGGTCCGGGTTACAGCTCGCAGACTTTCTGGCAGTACGTATCGGGCGAGAGATTGTTGAGAGGTGTTAACATTTGTCTTGTCTACAATGGGTAAGCAGGAATAACTTGTCGACCCGTAATGCAGTTGTCTGCAGGACCTGGCCAAACACTGGCGAGCGAGTCGGCGCACAGTCAAGTAAAGAATAAGAAAACCGTGTTATTGACTGGTAAGCGGATGGGCAGTGCAATCGGGCGGTGGGCCAATAGCACTCCACGTTCGGCAGAAAAACGAAGATACCTACATGTCAAGTTGCCAACTCGACTACAAAAAAGTAGCTGACCGAGCAAATAGCTGGTACAAGCTGAGAGTTGGATCACGACGGCGCGACCAGCTGGCCAGCCACAGCATCTGTTGTGCAGCAAGTACAAGTTGAATTAACCTCTGGAGCCTCTTGCGACTATTTACAACGGCGGCGCTTTTTTCTTCTTTTCCCTCTTTTTTCTCTAGCTCTGGCCAATGCAATGCCTCTGGCAGCGTTTTCGTCTTTACTGGCAGGTAGCTGGTAAACACATGTCGACCTACCTACTCGCCCCACACCCGCTGGCGGCCGCCAATCCGTGACGCTGTTCAAGACCAACATGAACCTGGTGAGCAAGCGCAGTCGTAGACGTGGTGCATTGGACAAATGCATCTGTGCTTGTATTTTGCACCTATCACAATGCACACCACATTCTCGAACCCCCAGCACCTTCCACGGGTCTTTCTACTGTGCTGCCGTTGTTTGCGCAAGTTGTGCTGCATTGTGCCAGCTGGTTTTAGTGACGTCCCGCCCCAGCCCGCGCTCTCCCAGGCGCCAGCCCTGCTTAGCGGCCTTTGCCCAGCACCCAGCCCCAGTAACCGTCACCTTTTCTTCCTCCTTCCTATCGTCACTAACAATTGTTGCTCTTTACCTACATCCAACGCGCCACTACCCGACCTATCGTTCCACGTCTCCTTCCCATTGCTTGCGCATCGATCCTATCCTAACCCTTCGCCTTCCTCGCTGCTGCTTGCACGTGTCGCCACTACGTCCTCGCCCTTGCCTCTCACGTGCATTCCGCGCGCGAGTCAACCAGCACCTAGCAAAAAAATTAATCATCCACCACCAGCTCTCGCCACGTTCATCAGCCACACGTTCGTTTCGCTTCGCCAAATCTACACTAGAGGGCAGGCGACATGATTGCTTGATGTCCCGCTCTGACGTCCGTCATTTGAATGCTTTCCGCGCTTCTTCTTTCTGTTGCGCCGCTCTGTTTTCTCGGACTTGAGTCTTATGGCATCAACCGGAGGCGACATTGACGCCACCTCTGCTCTTTCTACCGCAGCGCGCCCCCAGAACCATCTGCCCGACGCTCCCCCTTCTGATCCAGCTGCCCGGGCCGGCACCAAACGACAGCGCGAACGCGATTTGCTCTCTCTCACCTCGCCATCTAACCGAGCCGATCCCTTCGAATCCCCTGCCAAAGCCGCTCGCATCGCCTTCGCCAACGTTCATCCTCCTTTACTACAATTGACCGGCGCAGTAGCCCTTGAAGACCTGCACCGCAAAAGACTTCAAGAACGAGACGCTGTCGTAATTCAACTATCAACGACAGAAAACCCGAGCCATAAAGCCTTAACTTCACTCATGTCAGGCGGAATCGAACCAATGAGCCGCACAACAGACGCACCCCAATTTGCGCCTACCGCTGATATGGAGCCAGCGGCCAAGGCGGCCAGCGTCCTCGCTGCTGCTGCCAATAGTGCAGCCCGCCTAGAAGGGAGCGTCGCCGATGTCGCCTCCGACCAAACATCAAACACTACTGCTCCACAGCTTGTCGCCAGCCCAGGCCCCATGGACGTTGATGACGGGGAGCATCTTTCACCCGAGCAGGTTGATGGCCAGGAAGGGCGGCACCAGCCCGGCTCCATGCCATATCCCGGCTCATCCTTCGCCACTTCTCATCTTGGTAATAACCATAGGGGAATGACGTACCCTATCCCATCACCCGTTCAAGGCTCGCCAACATCCTCGGGCACCAAAAAGCACAGGTGCCCTTATTGCAATACTGAATTCACGAGACATCACAATCTCAAGAGCCACTTGCTTACACATAGCCAAGAAAAGCCCTATGTTTGCACCGAATGTCAAATGCGCTTTCGTCGTTTGCATGATCTCAAGCGCCACGGCAAACTTCACACTGGAGAGAAGCCTCACATTTGCCCTAAATGTGATCGCAAGTTTGCTAGAGGAGACGCCCTGGCGAGACATGCAAAAGGTGCTGGTGGCTGTGCCGGTCGCAGATTCAGCTTAGGTAGCTTCGCGGAAGGGGATGAAATGGATGGCAGCATCGCCGAAGCTGACGATTCTGCAATGTCCGGCATGACTTACGACCAGGGCGACGAGGAAGAGCTGCGTCGACAAAGTCTTCCGACTGGTGGCCACCAGCCTGATCAATACTCGGCACAGTCGCGCACATACCCTCCATCGGGACCTCGACCTGCTGCCAACATAACTAGTGGACTTTACCCACCCAATGCGAGCCAGACACAGTCGAGCAACAGTACGGCTTCGTCGGTTCCTAATAGCATGGGTACAGCCCGTACTGGAAATACGAGCGTGTCGTCCGCCGCTACAGGCTGTGGAAACACTGGTTTGTACTCTCAGAACACCATGACAGAGAGTCCCAAGGCTTTGAGTCCAGCACTTCCAACTCATGAACTAGCTGCCACCGGTCGGCCTCGATCTCCTCAACAGAATCAGCAAGCACAGTCTACGCGGTGTCAGTCACCACCTCTCGGGCAGAGACCTAAGCTGCCAGCTCTGTCTCATCCTAGTTTCCCAGGGCCGCCAGCAACGGCTGGATACAATCATGCGAGATCCCCAGCCGAATCAAACATGTTTGCCCAGAGTGACCCGGGTGTCTGGGCGTATATCCAAGCCATGGATGAAAAACTTAAGGGCTTGGTCGAAGAGGTTGATACTCTCAAGAAACGCGTGAGTATGCTCGAGACTGGTGCCAGCAATTCAACTGGGCTCCCCTGACTGGTTTTTGTTTGTACACGTTTATCTACAGGCGAATCAAAAGTAATTTTAGGGGGGCATTGACGGCCTATAGTTATCAGGCGTAGGGAGAGGACACCTTTTCAGAATGGGGAAATGGCGTTATCGGATGATCGTGTTATTTGAAAGGTCTGCGTTGCAATCCTGCACAAAGCTAAGGAACGACAAGCCGGACATTTTCGTGCCCTTATTATTGATTTTATACGGATACGCTGTACTATATACTGCTTCTGCCGTCGTACGATCGTACTCCGCTTAGTAGGGAGGGGTAGGTTAGGTAGAGTATAGCTAAAATATTAACATCTATTATTTTACGTTATATTTCTTAAGTATTATTAATTTATAATTATATTAACTAGATAAACTTAAAAATTATAAATTATCTTTTTTAGTTTTTTTTATTAATTAAATTTATTATTATATTAATTAATTATTTTATTTATTATTAATATATCTTCTTTATATTATTTAAATACTCCTAGTAGTCCTATAGGACCTTTAGGTACCTTAATAATTTAATAATATAGGAAAAACCGTAGTCTACTATATCTATCCTAGCGCCTCACCACACCTAACTTATACCTAACCTAGGTAAAAACCTATACTTTTCTTATACCTATAGTAGTTATTACTACTTCTAGTAGGTATTAATTATTAATATATCTTATTTTATTAGTATAAGTTCCTAGGCTACCTTTAATATATATATTACTCTCTACTCTTCTAAGATACCTTATACTAACTAGATATATTATTTTTACTTATTTATAGTATATATATAAAGTCCCTCCTAAGTCCCTAAGATATTATCTATATAGTAATATATAATTTTATATTATTATTATAATAGCTATTATAGTATAGTAGTTAGTGTATACCCTTTAGCTTATTTTTACCCTAACCTAGACCCTTAGTTACCTCTCTTTATGCCCTATTTAAACCCTTACACTATTACTCGCTTTTAGTGTACTAGACTTTTAGGAAGAATAGAGAATTAAAAAGGGGTGCCTCTAGCTAGATTTAAACCAGCGATCTATATACTAACCCATATAGAACTCCCTAGTATAGAACCACTATACTATAGAGGCGATATATCTTCTTTAATAAATAGACTTTTAAATTCTTAGTATAAGTCTAGTAATATCTTTATAAGCTTTAAGGAATATTTAATAATTATATTAATTATTTATTTTAAAGTCCTTTCTTAGCTACTTATAAAATTAACTACCTTTAAATAAAACTAAGGCTCGGGCCTTATAATATTAGTCTATTATATAAATCTTCTATCCTAGTCTTTTTTTTAAGTAAAAGTAATACTACTTTATATCTAATAATAACTTATAATAAGCTAGTTATAATAAACCTAATACTATTAAATATAAAAGGGCTAATATAATATATAAAAGGATTAAGAAGACTTAATTATTTATATCTACTTATACCTTTATTATATAAATTACTTAAAACTTTAATAAGTCTCTTATAACTACCTTAATATTATATTTTAAAGGTAATAGTATTTATTATAAGTATAATAAGTCTATTATACTTTTACTTATAACTTTATAATATTTATACTCTAAGTCTACTAAGATAATTATAAGAGTATAAGTCTTTAAGATAATTAATATAAGAAATAGTTTTATATTTATTTTCTTAGTTATTTCCTCTAATACCTTTATTATTCTTAAGATATTCTTTTACTTATTTTATATAAGTATATTTACTAGTTATTAGCTTAAAGAGAGTCTTTCCCTTAGGTTTCTTTATTTTTTAAGTTAGTACCCTTAGTATCTTCTTTTATATATATACTAACCTAGTTTATCTTTAAGGTTAGTAGTTATATAAAGAGTAATTAGTACTTAAATATTTTATATTTATTTTATTTATATTAAATATAAGCTTTATTTTCTCTCTAGCCTAAAAGAGTCTCTTTAGTGGCTTATATTATATACTTCTTAGGTATATTAACTAATATAGTAAGTAATATATTAATAGTAAAGGGTATTTATAAGTTATTTATAATAGTTATAATTATATTATTATATTTATTTATATTAATATAGTTATTATTTTATTAGGTAGTTAATTAGTAGTTTTCTTTAATCTAGTAAAATTCTAAATTTATAAATAACTCTTATAATTCTTAAATAGTAGACTTATAACTAGTTTTTAATACTTTTTAATTAATTATTAATCCTCTTATTATATCTAAGAAAATAAGTTATAGCTTAATAAGTTAAACCTTATTATTCTAAAAAAGGTTTTTAATAAAGACTAATTTTTATTTAAATTAAATATAAAAATATAAGAAGAGTTCTTTTTCTTTATATTTAAGGTAATTTAAAAGAAGATTGTACAAAATTTTATATATTTAATATAAAGAATATATTAATTCTTTTCTCTTAAGCTTATTAAAGACTATAATCTTATTATTAGAGGTATTAAGGACTTTAAGAGAAAGTCTCTTAAAGATATTATAATAAATATATAAGTTTCTACTTTCTTAAGAGATAATACCTTAAAAATATTATAATAAATAAGTAATTACTACTAATTAATTTAATTCTATTAATAAAAGGTATTTTAATAATATAATAACTAATAAGGGTTTTTATTAAAAACTATAGTTTTATCTTTATAGTTTAATAAGAATATATTTATTATTAGTTTTTATTAAGTTATTACCTCTCTTAATAGTCTTAGAATTTAGCTATATAATTAAAAAAAGTTATAATAGCCTTCTTAGGTTTGAATTATATAATCTAATAAAGTAGGAGTTAATAAATATAGTTATTATAACTTTATTTATTACTTAAGACCTTTAGTTAAGGTAAATTAAGGCTTATTATTAGTCTTATACCTTATCTTCTCTCTTTTTACTTATTTCTTAAGGTAAATATCTAAGGTATTCTTCTTAATTAAAGTATATAAAACTTTAATAAGTAATATCTTTATTATTATATTAATTATCTTATTATCTTTATTAATTTATTAATTTATTATATTTTAATAAGTATAGAGGCTATAACCTAGCTCTAACACACTACTATATAAGTATCATCTATAATCCCTCTCTACTAGCGTTATAATAGATAAATCCTATTACTAATAAAACACCTATATAACGACAGCTTAATCCTAATCTATAGTAAGTCTATTTCTTAGGAAGTAAGTCAGGTTAAAAGCTATATAGTAGCACGTTAAGTAGTAAATTATAAGATAGTCACTAAGAGCTAGGCTCTTAATTCTAATTACTTAGAGTTACTTAGATTATTTAATAGAGATCTAGACTACCTAGCTATAAGAATACCTCCTCCTTAAGTACCTATCTATCTCTTTATTATAGACTATAATTAATCCTATTAATAGTTTAATTAGTTTAACCTCTAGTTAAACGCGACTAAACATTAATCCCTTTAATCACCTCATAAGGTCATATAACCTTATATCCTTCCTAGGCGACCTATAGGTTCGCCTGCCTACTTAGCCCGGCCCTCTTACCTACTACTATAGCGTTTATAATAGAGTATTGCTATTCGCGCGGAGCTATTTTGCTATTCGCGCGGAGTCACGTGCGTATAATAATTAGATTTTTAAAGGTACCTTACTTTATAGGCAAATCATATATAAATTAGAAGTATCTTTAAAAATAGTGCTATATTTGATTTTTTCTAGCTGCTGCTGCCACTAACACCACCACTAACACCACCTTCCCCGCGCCGC